>CM041517.1:39924627-40077127 GCA_023091065.1 Dianthus caryophyllus
CGATCAACCTGGGGCTCTGAGATACCCGTATCCGCACCCCCAAAAAAGCAACCCGATGATGAAAATGGACTTTTATGCATGTTTTATAAATAGACAAAACGGTACAAAGTGTCTAAAACATTTTAGTCGTTTTTAACGTATTTATTTAAATTTGCATTTTTCGTAAAATTGAACCTTAATTTTGTCGTTCTATTTCAAGCCGAGAAGTACGACACGATTATTTCACTCAAAAAGCAACCCACAAAAACACCCACAAAAAGCAGCCCACAAAAACGGCCTCACAAAAACCAACCCACAACTACAAAAACACGCACTCAAAACGGGCTAACTCACCTCACGAGTCACATTTTCGTAAAACCAAATTTTACGATATTACAAAATAATACAACACGAAATATTTTTATTTCGAGCCAAAATCGAAAAACACGACAAAAACCGAAACACGAAACACGAAAACAAAAACTAAAAACGTCAAACTTTGGTCCAATGGACCAAAGCTTGAAACACACACACAAGAAGACCCGTGGACAATAGCATGGCACACGACATTGTCAGCCCAAATCCCATCACATGTCAGCCACCTTGTTTGGCCCAAAATGCACAAAACACACACACATACAAGTCGTAGGTGGACAGACGACTTGTTTTGTAGTCGTCTGTCAACTCACGACTACTTTTCTCTCTGTTTTGCCTCTGCCATTACTTTGGGCCTGGATTATACTCTTGTTTCTTTTTTGTCAAACCACCAGAATAACACGGGTGTTGTCCGAGGTTATTGTAGGGTTCGTTGAAGTGGTCCATGTGATGAGCTCAAGTGACCTAATGCTTAAAAGGATTGTAAGTGCTACTCATATCAACAAGATGCATCTTCTTTTCTGGTGGCTCATCTTTAGAACTCTTCAGTTAAGCGTGCTTGCTGGAGAGTAGTCTTAGGATGGGTGACCTCCTGGGAAGTTCTCAGGATGCGCATGAGTGAGGACAAAGTGCGCTGGAAAGGGCTCGTGTTGGTCTGTGGGCGATGTACGCAGCCTGGCGAGCTACCGTGAATGACCTTCCGGCCTTTAGTTGGGGCCGGGGTGTTACAAGCCCACTATCTTTGCCCTATATATACCACACACGTACAACTTGAACAAGGGGGAACAATTATGAGTTGAGCAACATTTTACCAACTTGAACAATTACAAAAATACACGTACAACAACTTAGCAACACATGGCATATACACGTGCAACAACTTGAACAATTATAATTTGCAACAATAACATACAACACAACAACATTTACACAAACACTACTTCATTTACAAAAATACACTTAGCTTTCGTTCTAAAAAACGTCTTTACGTTTTAAGGTAAATATTTACCTTCGGACTAGACTTTTTAGACTCGGACAAGGGTTATACTAACCCAACTCAATATTGGTCTAACGAACCCGTATTCGTAATACGGTTGTAGTAATTCGGATTCCTAATCCGTCTAAACCTCGTCAATATTGCATAAACAAACGACACACTTTCACTAAAGCAAACCGACATTATATTTTACACTTAAGCAAATTCTCATACATGCATTAAATTACGACTAAAACACGGATTCGACATTAATTTGTACCGTTTCAACTAGTCTTTTAAACATGTAAAACTGAGGGTTTTCAAAATAATAGAATTAGACAAAAGTCGGAAAATGACGTTTTATATTAATTCAAATCAATGAATTATTATTTCTCGTATATTTCCTAAAGCAAAACGTCGTTAATTCTAACGACTCACATGCATTACTTTGCATTTTTATCGAGTCATATTCGCACTTGTACGTAGCGTTTTATTTGCTCACACATCGAAATTAAACACTTGTTTTCAAATCAGTAAAGACTACTTTACGTAGGCTTTTGATTTCAGTTTTTCATAAAACATTTTGATTAACTTTCAAAAGTAACCTTGCCCCGAATCCACTCTGGTTTCACAATAACCTTAGGAGGAGAGGTATCGACGCGCCTTGAATTCTAAGACACGCGTCTTATAATTTAAGACGCATTGAAAAGGTCCAAATTCCTTTAAAATTTGGTGGCGACTCCAAAAGCAATTTCAAATCGATTTTCAAGCACTTAAGCAATGATATCCCCCATAGCACTTTACGCACACATTTGCACTTATGCATTTTTCTCGCGTAGCGCCTTGCCCCTATTCGGGCGGGCCCGCGCGAGGTGTCGAGATGGGTCCGATCCGGGTACCTTCAGTTTTACACTAAAACCTAAGTCAAACTGGGGGCTAAAATCAAAAGCAACTACAACGAGTTTGACTAACGTTTTACACTTAAATCTAAGTCAAACTGGGGGCTATACCATATAATACACAAAAATCAGGATCAATTTTTGCTTTTCCCGCAAAAGTCACAAAAATCAGGATCAATTTTTGCTTTTTCCGCAAAAGTTAAACAACCAAGCACCAAAGCCTCTTTACGAGTCACAAAAACACCTAAACCTCTTTACGAGTCAAGCAAAACACTAAACCTCTTTACGAGTCCCACAAAAACACCCAAACCTCTTCACGAGTCACAAAAACACCAAAAACCTCTTTTACGAGTCAAGCAAAGCACTAAACCTCTTTACGAGTCAAACAAAACCACTAAGCCTCTTTTACGAGTCAAGCAAAACCCTAAACCTCTTTACGAGTCAAACAAAAACACCAAACCTCTTTACGAGTCAAGCAAAAACACTAAACCTCTTCACGAGTCACAAAAACACCATACACTCTTTTACGAGTCCCACAAAAGCACTAAGCCTCTTTTACGAGTCAAGCAAAGCACTAAACCTCTTTTACGAGTCAAGCAAAGCACTAAACCTCTTTACGAGTCAAACAAAACCCCCAAACCTCTTTACGAGTCAAGCAAAACACTAAGCCTCTTTTACGAGTCAAGCAAAGCACTAAACCTCTTTACGAGTCCCACAAAAGCACCAAGCCTCTT
This sequence comes from Dianthus caryophyllus, assembly GCA_023091065.1. Lineage (NCBI taxonomy): Eukaryota > Viridiplantae > Streptophyta > Magnoliopsida > Caryophyllales > Caryophyllaceae > Dianthus > Dianthus caryophyllus. The sequence goes on from CM041517.1 coordinate 39,927,591, forward strand.
TACGAGTCACGCAAAAACACCCAAACCTCTTTACGAGTCAAGCAAAACACTAAATCTCTTTTAGAGTCAAACAAAGCCCAAACCCCTTTACGAATCAAACAAAAAACATTAAACCTCTTTTACGAGTCAAACAAAACACCTAAGCCTCTTTACGAGTCAAACAAAACACAAAAACCTCTTTTACGAGTCAAATACATAAACACAAAGCCTCTTTTACGAGATTGACATTGAAGCACAAACACCAGATCAAGCATGCAACAAGCACTCAACATCAGCAACCATCTCAAGCACACAGCAAGCATTCAACGCGCAAAGTCGGCTAGACTACAAAACGCCGTCAAGCATCGTTCAACATCAGCAACCGCCTCAAGCAAAGCACCAGCAAGTAGCACAAACACTCGCACCCAAGCACAAGAAAAGCACCATCCAGAAGCATCCAAGCAACACGCAGGCTGGCAGGCCCCTAAATATGCAGGACCGTCATGTCCTTAAACATGTACCGTCCCTCCCCGCATTTCCCGGCACTAAGTCCTCGTCTCTCCCCGAGACACATACTTAGCGCCGCCAGGTAGTATCGAGACTGTAGTGGTCCGGATACTATCTTTTAAGTTTGACTAGCGCTTTAGTCCAAGCTCAGTCAAACTGGGGGCTCTGTAGATACCCGTATCCGTACCCCCCAAAAAGCAACCCGATGATGAAAATGGACTTTTATGCATGTTTTATAAATAGACGAAACGGTACAAAGTGTCTAAAACATTTTAGTCATTTTTAACGTATTATTTTAGAATTTGCATATTTCGTAAAATGAACATTAATTTTGTCGCCTATTTTAAGCTAAAATACGACACGATTATTCAAGCCCACAAAAGCAACCCAAAAAGCAGCCCACAAAAACGGCCTCACAAAAAACCAACCCGCAACTACAAAAATACGCACTCAAAACGGGCCAACTCACCTCACGAGTCACATTTTCGTAAAATCAAATTTTACGATATTACAAAATAATACAAAACAAGACGATTTTATTTCAAGCCAAAATCGAAAAACACGACAGAAACCGAAACACGAAACACGAAAACGAAAACCAAAAACGTCAAACTTTGGTCCAATGGACCAAAGCTTGAACACACACCAAAAAAACCAACGGACAATAGCATGGCACACGACAAAAGCTGCAGCCCAAATCCCAACCCACACACCAGCCGCCATTTTTGGCCCAAAAACAACGAAACCCAGCCCATTTTAATCGTCAGTGGACAGACGATTAGTTTTCTAATCGTCTGTCAACAGACGACTCTTTTTGGGTCCTTTTTCGAGTCTGGCGATTTGTTTGGGCTTTGTTTGAGCTCAGCCCACCCCTTTCTCGGCCCCTATATATACATACCCACATTCACAAGCATTACACACACATTTTTGGCAACAACAAATCACGTACAACTTGAGCATTAGCAACAACAATTACAACGTAACCCAACAAATCACAAACACTCTAATTCACTTAGTTTTTATTCTAAAAACCGTCTTTACGTTTTAAGGTAAAAATTTTACCTTCGGACTAGACTTTTTAGACTCGGACAAGGGGTACACTAACTTGACTCGATATTGGTTTAACGAACCCGTATTCGTAATCTGATTTGTAGTAATTCGGATTCCTAATCCGTCTAAACCTCGCCAATATTGCATAAACAAACGACTCACTCTCAGTAAAGCAAACCGACATTACATTTTACACTTAAGCAAATTCTCATACATGCATTAAATTACGACTAAAACACGGATTCGACATTAATTTGTACCGTTTCAACTAGTCTTTTAAACATGCAAAACTGAGGGTTTTCAAAATACTAGAATTAGACAAAAGTCGGAAAATAACGTTTTATATTAATTCAAATCAATGAATTAATTATTTTACGTATATTTCCTATAGCAAAACGTCATGACTTGACGATTCACATTCATTACTTTGCATTATTATCGAGTCATTATTCGCACTTGTACGTAGCGTTTCATTAGCTCAAACATCGGAATTAAATACTTGTTCTCAAATTAGTAAAGAGTACTTTACGTAGGCTTTTGATTTCAGTTTTTCATAAAACACTTTGATTAACTTTCGAAAGTAACCTTGCCCCGAATCCTCTCTGGTTTCACAATAACCTTAGAAGGAAAGGTATCGACGCGCCTTGAATTCTAAGACTCGTGTCTTGTAATTCAAGACGCGTTAAAAAGGTTCCAAATTCCTTTAAATATTTGGTGGCGACTCCGAATACAATTTCAAAAACGATTTTCAAGTTTTATAAGCAATGATATCCCCCATAGCAATATTCGCACACATTTGCACTTATGCATTTTTCTCGCGTAGCGCCTTGCTCCTATTCGAGCGAGCTCGCGCGAGGCGTCGAGATAGGTCCGATCCGGGTACCTTCAAATTGAATAACCTTTACTTTAATTTTTAGTACTTTTAATATGCGTATATTATAATAAGTTACGCCTCTAAATCATTTTCACAATCATATCATATTGGACTTCATAGGACCTGTTCTTTCGGGCTTATTTTCACTCATTTTGATTCGATTCATTTCGATTATTTCGATTCGATTCGATTGATTCGACTCCATTCGATTCGATTCGATTGATTCGATTCGATTCGATTCGATTGATTCGACTCAACTATATGAAATTCAGCTCAACTATTATTATTATTATTATTATTATTATTATTATTATTATTATTATTATTATTATTATTATTATTATTATTATTATTTTTATTTTTTTTATTATTATTATTATTATTATTATTATTATTATTATTATTATTATTATTATTATTATTATTATTATTATTATTATTATTATTATTATATTACTAGTAACAAAAACAACAACAATAAAGATCAAAGAAGTAATAATAATAATAATAATAATAATAATAATAATAATAATAAATAATAACAATAATATTAATATTAATAATATTAATAATAATATAATATTAAGAACAATAATAATAATAATAATAATAATATTTATCATAAAAATAATAATCAATTTTAATTTTTTGTTATTTCAGCTTTAATTGATTCGATTGATTCGAACCATTGATTCGATTGATTCGGCTCTAAAAAGTCAGAAAGAACAGGTCCATACTCATATTCTAAAATATCTTTATTAATTTAATACCAATGTCTATATTAACCGTGCATCGCACGGGGGCTCAACTAGTATATGACTACTTGACAAGTTATGTTTTTTATAAAAATAATTAATGTAAAAAATATTGTTGTTAATCTATTTTCTTCAAACAATTATAGCAATATTTATGAAACAATTAATTTCGTGCTAGTACGAAATTAAAATGATACGGAATATATTCTTGTGAAATTTATAATTAGTAAATGTCACTATACATAATCCAAAATGACGTAAAAAAAACTATTTGACACGGATTCAATTTATGTGGTTAATATATTTAAGCCCTGGTTGTATTACGTTTCTGGCTTCGTCCTGCTTTCTTTAATCATGTGATTGTTTGCATGAGACCACTTTTTGTGAGGGAAATAATGCAATTGCAATGAATGACTCGATTTTAATAAATATTCCATGAAAGAGTAGATTGTTAGTTAAATTATAAGCGACTCAATATAACTCAACTACTCCCTCCATTTAACTCATTTAGCCTCGTTTTCATTTTTTTTTTTTTTGACAATTTTACTCATTTAGCCTCATTACTATTTATGACAAATTTACACAATGAAAATACGGAGTAACACTTTTATTTATACTAATATACGGAGTACTCATTTTATCAAAAGACCATACACTTTATCTTCTAAAATGAACCTCACTTAATCAAAATATCAATACTACCTTAAACTTTTCAGTTTTCTTAAAACATATGCAAAAATATATGAGAATATCTCATTAAAACGAAGAAAGTACAAAAATACGATGACCCAAATCTAATCCCGGATAAACCATTCAACCCAATCTAGGCGCAAGATATAAAGGTAGACCGTGAAATTATTTATTTAAAGAAGGGGGTTTATAAAAATCGTCGACGTTTTACCACGAATCGTCGACGTTTTTTATGGAAATTACCAAAATGCCCTTTTATTTTTTTCAGCTCTCTCTCTCTCCTCTTTTTTTTTCTCTCTTTTTCTCTCAATTTCACTCTTTTTCCCACTTTTTTTTTGCCCAAAAATCTTTACAATTCCAAAAATTCAACATGGTTTTACACTAGAAGTTAAAGATTAGTAGAACACGATAACTCAAAGTTGAAACACAATGTCGGATGCCGATTCGGTGGTATGTTAGCTTACCTTTTTGAAATTTTCATTGTTTATGTTTTTGAAAAAATTTAATCTTGTAATTTAGAATTATTTAGATGTAAGAACGTTACATAATCGTTTAATATGAACGGTTTATGGTTGTTAGAACACATTTGATATAGTGCATTGTTGGAAAGTAGAAATCCTTGCGTTTTGGTTGAAAAGTCGGGAAAAAAAATATTTCGTTTTGAAAAAAAAGGACGAAACTCATCGTCCAACCATGGATGGACTTTGAATCCATTTGTCCATCCATGGTAGCCTTTTGAATGTGGGCGTCTAAACTGGTAACGACTTTGAATTGTAACGTGTAACATGGTAGCGCTATGAATATACACGTGTGTCCATGGGTAGAACGGCTGAATTTTGTCTACCCGTGGATGGACTACCCAGAATTTTTTCTACCTGTGGATGGACGTCCAGAATTGAGTCATTTATGGCTTTGGACGAAACATTTCATCGTCTTACCATGGGAGGACAGCCCAGTATTTTGTCCTATCCATGGTTAGACTTTAATCGTATTTCTATTTGCATAATTCGTAGTTTTAAAGCGTTATATTTGTTTTTTTTACTTTTCACAGGATTCATTTGAGGATTTTCGTGGTGACGACGTTGATTATAACCCTTTATTCATTTGAGGATTTTGGTGTTTTGTCCTATCCACGGGAAGTGCCGCTAGTAGCCCGAACAAGTTTCCGTACACTTCATAATGTTTTGCCATGTTCCAAGAAAAATCAAGAATTTGAGTCACTAATTACCAAATGCTACCTCCATTTGAATTTTAAAGCGCATCATACAAGTATTTACCTAGCAGAAAAATCAAACTGGCAAAAGACGAAAATAATGTATATACGATTTAAGAGTTCCAAACTTTTGATGCGCATAAAACGGATTGACACTTGACACGGTTGCGTTCTACGCCACTAAGGCACTAATCCTCTGGTCATTATTGAGCAGAGCTTATTGTAGACGAAATGTTAATAAATAAAATTAGTCTAATTAAGTTATGAATTCAATCGAATGCATAACATTATAAAAATAAAATCTAAAAAGGGTTAGCTCTTTTAGGGCAATAATTCATAATTCTTTGTTAACAAGTCTTAATCTACCTTTTCTTATTAGATTATTACAATAAGAGTGTCAAATTAGAAACTTTTGTGAAAGAATTCTATGAACCCAATCATATTTTAAAATTTCGGTAAATATAGGTAAATAATCGTGTGAATATAAAATATTCATTAGAGATCTGAGTAAGTAATAGAAATTTGGTTATTGTTTATGTTAACTCAAATCATAGAAAAAATTATTTGATATGTTTTTGAAAAAATTAAAGGCAAATCTAAGGGCAAATATTTTATTATTTACAATGTTTTTGTTAGGTTTTCTATGGAGAAGGGATTTGAACTCATAGAAAACATAACAAAAACATAACAAATAATAAAATATTTGTGATTGATAAAATATTTGCCCTTAGATTTGTTAACTCATAGAAAACATATGTTATTTGTTATGTTTTCTATGAGTTAACAAATAATCATAGAAAAAATTATTTGATATGTTTTTGTTAACTCATAGAAAACATATCAAATAATTTTTTCTATTATTTGTTAACTCATTGAAAAAATTAAAGGCAAATATTTTAATATATGTTAACTCACAAGTTAATACCGATATAATAGAAAACAGGTCAAAATATGACCATATTACACACTAAATCCGCTTACATACAAAATCGGCCAAACTATGACCAAACTACCTTAGTCAGTTAAGTTTTGAATTCTGACCAAACTAAATTAGTCCAAACTATGACCAAACTACCTTAGTCCAAACTATGACCAAAATCGGCCAAACAATGACCGAATTACATATTTACAAATATTGCTACGACTACGACAAACACAAACGATACAATAAACGCGTTTCTCCATAACACCTTGTGCGTCTCCAACACCTTGATTTTTGCCTTGTACCTATCGTTGAGTTTAGACATACCATCAAGTCGTCGTTCCCACAAGCTCTTTTCTAAACTCCAAAACTCCTTCTCGACTACCATCATTCGTTTATCACCGTTCACTTTGTTGATCACTTCCCTTTGCCAATCCGTTTGAATTTCGTCTAACCATTTGAAATATCGACAACCTCTCTTGTCTATTAATCTATCGTATGTCTTACAACACTCGAATTTGCGTCCGGGGTTGCGATACGTCCACGACGTCTCCACGGACACCGGATCGCCACAAAAACACTTATCAGCGCTGTTGCAAGAGTTGACACCACTATTGAGCGACATCTAATAACAAACAAACCAAATACAGACATTATATATGGGCTTTGAATGGTTGGACTTTGAATGGTCAGATTTTTGTCTCTGTGGTTGAACTTTGAATGTTAAGGTCTGTCCATGGTAGGACAGCCCAGAAAATTGTCGTCTCCATGGTCAGACAAAATTCTGGGCTGTCTTACCATGGACAGACCTTAACATTCAAAGTCCAACCATGGTAGGACAAAATTCTTGGCTGTCCTACCATGGAGTGGACGAGCACATTCATCAACTCACACCATCACAGACGTTTACATTCATCACCAACAACCATTTTAGACGTCAAAATTCATCATCCACACCATTTCACACGACAATATTCGTCGTCCAATCACCAACAACCATTTTAGCCACGAAATCTGGAAAAAAAAACGAAACGAAATACTCTAATAACGAAATTAAAACAACCCCAAATCACAAATAATCGAAAAATAAGGCTTAAACACAACTAAATCACTTCAAAAATCTGAAAAAAACGAAACAAAATAGGGTAAAAGTCGAAATAATTTAACCTAAACAATAACCCTAAAAACGAATTTCAAACAACCCCAAATCACAAAAAAACGAAAAATAATGCTTAAAAACAACTAATTAACTTACAAAGCGAAATAAACGAATCAAAAAGGTTAAAAATCAATAAAATTAAACCTAGATCTACTTTTTATTTCCTAGATCTACTTTTGAAAACATACCTTTAACTTTGAAATAAACGACGGTGGTGGAACAAATACTCAAGAGCACGGCAGTGGTGGAGGCGACGGCTTGCTCCGGCGGTGGTGAGGTCGTCGACGGTGGTCAAAGAGTGGGTGAAGTTATGTTGAATTAATTAAAAGAGTGGTAAGTAAGGAGAAGAGGGTGGGTTTTTTTTTTTTTTTTTTTCAGAGAAAACGAAGGGAAGAGAGAGAGAGGGGAGGGTAAGGTTGGTCTTTTTTTTGAAAAAACGTCGACGATTCGTGGTAAAACGTCGACGATCTTTAGTAACTAGGTTAAAGAAAAAGGGTACACCTGTGATGAAAGTTTCCGTTGAAAGCAACAAGAAATTGAAATTCAAAATTCATTACCATTAACATTAGCATGTGTGTACTACGGATTACTCCATTATTACTCATTTCCCCCTTCTTTCACTTTCATGCTTTTTTGACATGACAACAACCCTTTTCTTCCTTCATTCTCTCTCAATATCAACCAAATTTCAAACAATTTTCCACTTTTAACACCACTTTCTTCATACCCTTTTCCCTAAATCCCTCAAAGTTTTCATCTTTTTTTTTGTTTCATTTCAATGGGGTGTTCAGCTTCACGTTTTGACACCCTCATTGCAGAAGCCATTGAAGATCCTCCACTTTCTTCGGTGTCGTCGTCGTCTTTCTCGTCGATTAATTCGTCTCGGTTACCGTCTTCGATTGTTCCAAAGACTCGATCTTTGTCTGCCGCTCTTGTTCATCACCCTGCTGTTAAAAAGGGGGATACTCACCATCTTGTGTGTCTTACTTCTACCACTTATGGGTCACTTTTTACTGCTGATAATAATCTCAAAAATTGTGAAAATAATGTTTTTGTTAATCAATTTTCTTCTGTTGAAAATGATGGGTTTTCAGAGAAGTTATCTCCTGATTCTGTGATCAATGCTTGGGAACTTATGGAAGGATTGGAAGATGATGAAAATGAGGTTAATTTTCTGAACAATGTTGATGATTTTTGTAATGATTTTAAGCAGAAGTCTCTAACTTTGTGTGATTTTAATGATGAACAGAAACTGCCCACTATGAGTTTAGGGTTACATTTGCATGATTCTGGTGGTGATTTTAAGGTGAAGTCTTCGGATTCGTGCTATTTCGATAACGCTCCTAAATTCCGTTCTTCGAAATTGGATGGGATGAATTTGGTTGATTGTGGTGATGATTTTAAGGTGAAGTCTTCAAAATTATGTGATTTTGAAGATGTTGAGTCAATGAAATTGAGTGATTCCTATGTGTTTGTGAAAATGCCGAGTGAAATCGTGGAGGAGGATGTGGATTTTGGTGCTAAACCTCTGTGGAAACATTTATCAGAAGAGTCACTTTTGTCTAAAATGGACCCTTTTGTGAGTAATGCATATGAAAAAGCTTTGTCTGCTAAAAACCTAGGGTTTCATCAGTCATGGGACAGGACTAGATCAGTGCCTTCGAGCCCAATTGCTCCGAAAATCTCGGTGACGTCGAATGTTCCTAGAAATGATAGCAGTGTTTGTAGGGTGCCTACATGTGACGACAAAATTGTGCTGTATTTTACTAGTTTGAGGGGGATTAGGAAGACTTACGAGGATTGTTCGACTGTTCGGACGATACTGAAAGGGTTTCGTGTGGTGGTTGACGAGAGGGACATATCGATGGATTCAAGTTATAGGAAGGAGTTGCAGAACGCGCTTGTTGGAAAGGCGATGACCTTGCCGCAGCTTTTTATCAGAGGGGAGCATATAGGGGGTGTTGATGATGTTAAATTGCTGCACGAAACGGGGGAATTGGAGAGTATTTTGGAAGGCTGTCCTACGAGGGATTGTGGATCTGTTTGCGACAGCTGCGGTGATGCGAGGTTTGTTCCTTGTTCAAACTGTTATGGAAGTCGGAAGGTCTTTGACGAAGATGAAGGTCAGATGAGGAAATGCTCTTACTGCAATGAGAATGGGTTGGTTCGTTGCCCCGGTTGTTGCTCGTGATGCTCAGATTTTTGATCAGGTTTCAGCAATCATCAGTTTTTATTATCTCATACTAATATTTTCTAATCACTTTGCGTCTTCTTTATCTATCTATTACGGAGTATTACTTTGGCATTAGATGAATCAAAGTATGGTTCAGTTTCTCCTTGAACGTAATGAGAGAATGTAAGCTGTTCATCTTCGTTAATCTCCGATCATGTAATTGCTACTAGAAATTTTAACTAATATTCTGGGTAAGAGATACGCTTGCTTTCCAATTCGTAGTAGTATGAATGTGATGTATACATGAATCGTTCTGAACAAATCCGTTGTCGAGTGTTTGCCATTCATTCCATCTGATTAGTTCTTATCATAGCAAATAATGGGTATTCCTTTCACATGCACCCTAGCGTTAGCGTGTCTAGTTCTCTTTAACACATTGTTGGCACGAGCTGTTGATTTGCTATACTCGTAGCGGTCTTTCATCTTCATCTTTTTATTTTGTTTCGTCTCCAACGTATTAAAAAAAAGGCATACTAGTCTTAGATTTAGGGTAGATGGGAGATGGATGCATTAAAAAACCTAATCTTCTAATTTAGGATGTAAAATGGTCCAAAAGTCATTCTTACTGATGTATGATGCATGTCATGTCTGCCCCATTTTTGATATGTAACCATCGTATCATATGGGGTGTTTTTTCCTCCCCACAATTAACTTTTTAGAATAATTTGCAGATGCAGACACTTCTGTCAGCTTCATCTTCCATTCTTTTGTTTTTTTTTTTTTTTTTATCGGCTGTCATTCTTTTAGCTTAGCCCGATGCTTTGGAGATCTACGCTTGTCGGATGCTTCAGACCATCAACCGTGTTTCACTGACAAAAGTTTTGACTACATTTTCTCCCTTATGAACATTTCTGGAAATAGCTGTCTTAACTCTCCGACACATGTGGCCGACGTAGTTTTGGTAGGTATTCACGTATGCCTTTTGGATCATATTGCCGTATTTGGAGCAGGTAACGAATTTGTTAGATATGTATCACTGGTTACTACCTTAGTTTGTAGGGAAAGTGAAAAATGGACCATGAATGTGCATTTGCATTGAGTAGTTGGGGGTTGTGTGCATTACTCTGATTGTGATGCATTTTTGCACCGATTGCGACTTCCTTTTAATATGGTCTAGAATGTGCGCATGTTTGTCAATCGTGGGTCTTCGAGACACCAATTGATTGGGGATATTATGAATCTCGCTGGATGAAATAGTGTTGTTTCGTGTTATTTTGGACTTGCAAAAGTCGACGTGCTCTCTTACCTTATGAGTCAGGAAATCTAAGGTTATGTTCTTTTAGACTTTTCAAAATCGAAGCGGCCGACAAAATTTTTAGTATAAAACTTCAATCAACATCAAAAGGTATCAACGTCTAAGTTCTACTCACAACCAAAATACAATGTCAGACAGACATCACTTACAAAATCACCTAGTGCCACTGCAGCTCTTTTTAATCCGTTCTTTGAAACACGACTAAGATATTTGTTGAGGGAGTGAACTGAACGACACAAATCACCTGTCGACTGTCGTACAAAAACCATCAAGTTTATTCCACTCTTTATATGATATGGGGCTCGAATCAATTTCTACGAGCCATGGCTGCAGCGAATCCTCCAACTAAAAGCCCCACTGCAGTTGCTGTTATGCCGATTCCAATGACACCATCTACATTTAACGCTAAAATCGCAATCAGATCGAATTTGGTGGTTTTTCCCATTTAGAAATTAGAATGGCGGTCAACTTAGATCCGGTACCATAGACCCTAAAAAGTAGACAACGGACGTTCTTTACCTCGGGCAATGTGATCCTCCACATTTTTCTTAAGGGCTAGTGCTTGTCTCCAGTCTGATGCAATCTATAAAGAATACAGGAAACAAAAAGTTGCAAAAATTCATTGCAAGCGAAGTTAAGAGCCATGAGATCATTCGACATACGAAAAGAAACAAATCATAGATACGGGGGAATGTACCTCTAGACATTGATCTACAAGTTGTCGACTCCTTGGGTAATCACCGCTCCTAAAGTATCCCACTGCGAGGAGATAAAGCTTCTCTCTTGTATGCAGAGGACTACTGCTGGTTTTAGCGAGTGATGCTGCAATAAACAACACTCCACAGTCAACCATGACATTGTTCGATTTTTTTAAAGGCAGTATACGGCAAACTTTTAAAACCATGTCAAAAGAGGATCATGTGAAACCCGTAAGCAGCAGATGTTAAGGATGATAGACCAGCTAAACGTTCTCTGTAAACTAATTGTTGAAGGGTAAAAACTTATAATAAAGAAAACCTCTCTGATTCTCTTAATGACAGTGGAAAATAGAAACGATACGACATTATTACCTACGGTGTGAGTAAGAGTAACAATGCCAAAGAAACAATGATGAAATCATAGGATTGAATCAAATCAAGATAGTTGAGATGTTACCTTCGAGCATAGCTATCCCGCGCTGCACATCCTCAGAGCGTTTAGAATGAACGAGGGCCCACGATAGCCTCATGAGACTTTGTCCCTTTTCTTCCTCGGAAGCAGCCTCCGCTACCTCTTGTTCTATCCGCTGGCAGTACGTTCACATATTTCGTAACCTATTTCACATCTTCTCTCTACAACTACTTAAATTTTTTTTCTTTCCGATAAGTACTATGTACGAATAATTTAGAGACATTTTGAAGTAAAAATTTAACATGAGATTGACTATATTAAGACATTTAGTCATTTCTGATACCTCCCTTAATCGCGCACCACATTCATAATCGCAATATCTGCCACAATAAAAACGCAGAGACAATCGTACCCAACGATAAATCGTGATTCGTTGGACGATACCCATGCATAATTGTTCGTTGAAGTATCGATTGTGTTTTTTATTCACACATGTCAAATGCCTTAAACCCTGACTAAATAAACTACGTTCCGTCCCAACACCAGTGTTGTAACGACAGTTCCGACATTACTGTACAATTTCATACAGATTATATTTCAAATTTTAAAAAGATTCAGTAATTGCAAGTTGTTTTTAAAAGAGAATCAGGCAAATCACCGCGCAACATTACTATACAATTCAAGCAAAAGTTTCGAAACGCAGGATCATGTCATGTGTTAACAAGCTACATTCATCATCATTTCAGCAAAACCGACAACGAAAATCAAACAAAACTTTCCGCGCAAGAATATTCAAATTGAAATCTTTATCACCAGCAAATCATCAAAAAACAATATGTCGCAGAATGAGTTAAAACAAACGAGAGCGAAACCAAAATAAAATAAAATGAGTACATACTGCGATGATATTGGTGTCGCACCAGGGGATATGATCACCGCCAGAGAAGAAATTACCGATGGATTCGAAGAATTTGCCGAGGTTAACGTCCATACTGTAAACCCTAATATGGATATTTTGGTGAGATTGAAAAATGAGGGAAGAACAATTGAGGTGTAACCAAATTTGGGAGACCACAATTTCAGGGATAAAGAGTTCATGTAATCCATGGGACTCCTGTTGGATTAAATTAAGGGGGCGTTTGGTTCATCATGTTGGAATGGAATGGATTAGAATGTCATACCATGATGGTATGGATTCTAAATCCCATACATGCTTCAACTTGTTTGGTTTATTATTGGAATGGATTCACATTTTTGTTTATTATTATTATTATTATTATTATTATTATTATTATTATTATTATTATTGCATGAATTTGATTGACAATAGTCAATAGTTGTCAACTAAAGGTTTATAGTCGGATGCTCGTCTAATAGTGTTCTTAAAATAAATTTATATTACGACTAACTTAAAATTGGATACAATTGTGATAATCTGAAAAGAATGGAAAATAAAATAAAATATTTAATCTAGTTAATTTATGTAAAAGATAAATATGTTGTGTAAATTGAAAAAAAAAAAAATAATATAATATAATCATGTACTCCATAATGGAATGGAGTTAGAATCATATGGTTCGAGGGGAGAATGAGATTGAAGGGGATTGGGGTGGAGTTGGAATCCATTGGGTATCTAACTCCATTCCTAAATCATCTAACCAAACACAAAATTCTGTCAACTCCATTCCATTCCATACCAACCCCTCCAACCAAACACCCCTATACGTACCCTACGAATCTACGATGGTCGGAATAATGATGTGTTTTTCTAGAGGTCACAGGTTCAAATCGTTGTTAAAAGGTGGAACTAAAAACGTATACGATTGAATGAAACATATTAATATTTATTTGGGTTTTTTGTCAACAACTACCTAAAGTTTACGCCATTTGTCATACGACTACCTAACATTTTAAAATTTAATCATAACTACCTAAACTTTGTTTTCTTTTGTCAGACAACTACCAAAGTGGAAAAATCCGATAGTTGGAGTCAAACTCCGGCGTTGACTAACCTTTCACACGTGTGAACTTCATTAAACCCTCTTATACAGTTAAAAAAAAAAACATTACTCCCAAAAGATTTGATTCAAACATTACTTCATTACTTCATAAACCCACAAAACATCCCAAAACTATAGTCACACTCGAATTATTTGACAACAAAAAGCTACTTGACATCGTAAAATATGTTGATTAATTGATTTTCATTTAGGTAAAAGAGGGGATTTTGTTGAATTAGAAAAATTAGGGTAAAATAAGGAATTTTAATTTAGGAATGTTTTTGATGAATGAGTGTAAATAAATGAGAAGTAGGTGGGGGAGAGGTTTATATCAGTGCTGCTGAAAGTTCTCATGTGTGAAAGATTAGTCAACGCCGGAGTTTGACTCCAAATATCGGATGTTTTTCATTTTGGTAGTTGTCTGACAAAAGGAAACAAAGTTTAGGTAGTTATAATTAAATTTTAAAATGTTAGGTAGTCGTATAACAAATGGCGTAAACTTTAGGTAGTTGTTGACAAAAAACCCTATTTATTTATATACATATGATGTAAACAATAACAGACTTTCAATTTCTCATCTTATAAAATTACAACACATATGATACAAGTAACAACATAATAAATCACTCAAAACATACAAAATTCTCATAAATTGGTACTAGAATTCCCAACTTGACCAATTCTCAAATGAATAGGAAACTTGACCAATTTTTCATCACCACTTACAACATTCCAAGCATTCTTAAACTTGTCTAACACCTCCTTACTCAACAACTCCACACCTTTCTCCTTCGCCGTATTATACGCAGACCACGACCTAATATACGTCAAGTAATCCTCCAAATTCATCGGTTTCTCGAACTCGAATTCAAATGGACCCGTATGATCCAACCCGTCTACAGCCTCAAACGGGAAATAAACATCCGCATACTTATTATCCACCATCTTACGCTCCACCTCCCAATACGGGTTAGAATCGACTCTATAAAATGGTTCAAAGACTGAGTCCACATTGGCGTCGACACGTGGGGTGGTGTAACACCACGCGGCGATGACCCCTTTGGGCTTTTTTAGGACGTAGTTGACTATGTCGTAGAATTTAGGAAGGTCAAACCAATGCATTGCTTGGGCTACCGTTACCAAGTCGACGGTCGAATTTGAGCCGATTATTTGAGTGATTTCGTCGAGTGATATGTTTGGTGCCGTGTGATGGTACGTGACATTTGGGAGTTTTGGGGCGTATTCTAGCTGTTTTTGGCTCGTGTCCGTGCCTATCACATTCTTGTACAACTCCGCTAGCTGAAATCAAAATCAAAAATTAATCGAGTATTAACATTACGATAAAGTCGAGTACTCGCAAAATAATACTCTCTCCCTTCAAATCCAAACACTACCTTTACCTTTTTGACACTATTCATTTAGGTCGGGAATCTTTGAAATTTCCGACAATCTATAAGTGAAAATATAGTCATGTGTAATCTTGTTTGATTCGTCTTTATGGGTGCAATATTAGTATCCAATTTTTAAATTTTTTCTCATGTGAAATTATAGATATTTCTGTTCCGACATTTGCCTCAACAAATATGATAAAGCAAGTGCGGGTTTAGATTTGAAGGGAGGGAGTAAAACTCAAATACAAGTGGCCTTAAAACCCTAGACTCTCTAACTACTTAACCCTACGCTTAGGCACAATACCCTAAAATCAATTACGAGTACTTATTTGTTTATCTTTATAATTTAGAAATAAAAGTCATGGGTAATTGATTTCAATTAATTTCAAAATAAAAAGATAAGCAAATGATTGAATTAAAAGAAAAGTTACGGGAGGAATGGCCTGGCCGCTACCGGTACCAACATCCCAAACGAGGTCGTAAGCCGGAGTTTTAGAGGCAATGAATTCGAAGAGCTTGTGTGGATAAGTCGGTCTTGTTTTAGCGTACACTTGCGCTTGCTTTACGAATAATTGCGCCATATAAAGTTTTTGTGTGTTGCTATGTTATGTGAACCTCTAAAATGGTTGCTATACTTTGAAGTTTTGGTCTACACAGGAATATATAAGGGGAGAAAATGTTGCGCTTTACGTTGCTTTGTTTGAGAGGATAATGATAGAGAACAAAGCCAATTAGTTTTCCTCTACAATTTGCAAACCAACGGTCTCAAATAATGATAGAAAATGTTCCGTACTACTTTTCAACAATGTTGGAAACCACGTCATGCCTGATTCTATCTTCACACAATTCAAAAAGGGGGAAAAAAAAGAAGTTAGATTTAGAGAGGGTCTAGTTATGTTCGAAATGAGAGAGAATATTCGAGATTAAAATTCACGAAAATCATCCTTTTTAAAATCAATTGGTAATAATAGGAGGTCTTATGTGCTTTTATAAGGTGGACAATTTTCAGTTACACTACCAATGAGGGACTACACATGTGGAGGCTTATATATATTATGATGAAATCATTCATGTATGGCTATAGTGAAGAGAACTTGATGCATGTAGCAACTTGATTATTCGATAGATTTTCTAAAATATTTATATGGACACGCGATAAGAATTCAAAACTGAAAATAATATTCAAAGAATTTAAATAATTCTTTGAATAACTAACTATTCTACAAGCAACGGTGGTACAATAAATGTGGTTAGGGGACACCTAAACATAAAGTGTACAAATAAATGTGTTGTAATTTTAAAAAATGATACTCTTTTAAAATCATCCAAATCAATGCACTCGCACTAGATATAGTTTTTTTTTATTTATTATGAATATTTTAAAAAATATGATTAGACAAAAAAAAATATTACACGATTAAATACAGTTAAAACTCTATAAATTAATAATGTCGAGACTAGAGAAGTTTATTAATTAAGAGAGTTATTAATTTATCGATAAATTAATAATTATTAATTTAAAGAGTTTTTAACCGATTTAGCGTTGTAATTCATATTTCCGTATAAACTAAGCAACTATACATATCCAATAAAAAGGCAAATTATTCTATGCCTCTTAGAATTACGTTGCAGCGAACGATGAGACTCCAAGCTCAGCACAATGAAGACTCCACATAGATAACTATTGTGTTCATATGCATTGGAAATCAATAATGACGTGTGAAATAAATGGAAACAAGAAGAACAAATATGTTTAATAATCTACTAGTGGTGTGACCCGTGATATTCACGGGCCAACTCGGTTTATGCTTTAGGTATCATTTTGTATCATGGTGGATATGTTTAAGGTGTTGTGTACTTTTCGGGTCGTTGGCCTTTCTTCTATTTCTGGTTAATTTCTAACTGTATCTCTCGCAATTTAGTTTGTATAAACCAATGGGTTGCTTGTTGGTAGTCGGTTTTTTGGACACCAATTTTAGAGTTACTTTGTTTGTCTTTATTTGAGTTTATTAATTTGAAACCTTTGAAAAGAGACTTAGTAACGTTAGTCACTTTTTAGTTTCTAAATTTCTATATGATTATACTAAACATTATCTATACTCTGCACTATATTATTAGATAGGCTCTAGTATTCTATCACCCTCATGTAAAAATTACTCCATATGTACCAGTACATGCAGTTTGTGTATTAACATAGATGTAGCAATCCGGTCATAAATATATCAGAATTCGATCGGCATGTGAGGAAGCAGTTTATAAAAAACCCCAAACGTATCATGGGTGTTCTCCACACCTCCGGACTATAGTAACAACTCGAGATTATGCCACTTCGACTAAGTCTCGACGACACTTAAATTCTTATGGTGTTTCCGACTCAAAACACAAACACTCCATACATGGTTATATCTAGGGTTGTAACCGAGCTAATCTGATACCGAGCTCGAGTGAGTTCGGAATCGGCTCGGAAAAATTTTCTTGAGCTCGGAATCGGCTTTGAATTTACCGAGCTCCAAAGTTCAAAGCTCGAAATCGGCTCTGAAGAAGTCTCGAGCTCAACTCGAGCCCAATTCGAGCTTAGATGGATATGGAGTATTATTTTTCTACGCTTATTTTTAATAGATTAAAATAAATATCTGTATAGCAATTTTAATAAAATGTTTTAGTAAAAAATTGATCAAATGATATTACAAAGAAAAAAATATATACTTGTAGCAAAATATAATGTATATACATAGACTAAATTATATACAAAATTAAAACGAGCCCAAATTCGAGTTTTCGGTCTAAGCTTTACTGAGTTCGGAATCAGCTCGGGCTCGTGCTCGAGATCACTTTTAATTTGCCCGAGTTTGAGTCGAGCTTTGACCTATTTTATTCCGATGGCTCATCAAGCCGGCTCTGATCATTTACACCCCTAGTTAGAGGTGGCCCTTCGAGCCATGGGCCAGTCCGTCGTACCACCCTAAATTTTTGGCCTACCCCACCCCGTATGTTCGGGCTGTCGTGCTGTGCCTGGCCAGCTCATGGCTAACATTTTGTGCCATTGCCCGCGGGTGGCTCGTGGCCCATCGTGCTTGGGCCGTGCCTGGCCATGTGTAGGTTTATATCGGTATATAGACCTTTAAATTCACAGGATTATAATGAAAACTTTTATAAGATTTAAAGTCATAAATTAAAATTGCATAATAAAACAATAAGATTTAGAATTAACCTTTAATCCTTGTAAATCGGCCTATGAACAATACCAAAATTATGGTATCTCCTAATCAAAACACCCAAGATATGTGTGAAATATGCCTTTTGAATTTGCTAGAAAAGTTGAAGAGGAAAACTATTTTTCTCTCTAGGATTTTTATGTTGTAGAAGTGATAAATGATTAGAGTAGTTTTAGAAGAGAATTAGGAAACCAATTATACTCCTAATCCCACCAAAGTGGCCGGCCAAATTAGGGTATTTGGGGAGATTATAATCTCCTCAAATATCTATCTTATTGACCAAGAAATTGTATCTAGACTAAAATGAATCTAGACACTTTTCTTTTGATCATTTAGCTATTAATATAATGCACCTCATATTACTAGTGTCATCTGCATGGACCGACTATAATATATTATAAATATCCTTATATTTATAATTTACTAATTAATTATAACGGTTTATATTTAATTAGCTTGCATTATACATGACAATTAAATATAACATTTTATATTCAATTCACGAATTACATTTAATTCGCCTCAGCTAAAATTATTTAATCAGTATTAAATAGCCGTACCAACCATTACACTGACTAACATTTTAGTCAGTAACATCATCACACTGACTAACATTTTAGTCACATTTGACTAACCTTTTAGTCAACAACACTAACTAACTGTTTAGCCATTAAGTAAGGCATCAATTTGATCATTTTATAAAATAATCATATCTCTCAAACACATCCTCTAGGTGTGACTCTTAGGGACCAGTTGATCACCGCCATCTGTATGACAATAACGTCAAACTTATCTAGCAAGCCAACCGTTATCGATAAACGTTAATCAACTGATTAAATACAAAATGTACCCTGTGTACCTTTAGAGATTTATTTATATTATTGCACTAACTGTGGAGGACACTAACCCCAACAATCTCCCACTTGTCCGTACAAGTGTAGGTGCGATAACCGATTCTCATATCCATAATAAATTTCTCCCACTCAATGTAAACCAATTTGCAAAGTCCATACTTTCAAAGGTCGTAGTTCACAAGCGATCAGAATCAAGAGTGGTTTCCCCGACTAGAGAGTAACTTAACTGATAAACGAATCAATATTCGAGCATGGCCATGCATTTTCGATTCTGACTCCTCGAGTGGCCCCGAGAATAAATATTATAACTTCGATAGAAGTTTGGATATTTCCTCAACTTCGAATCCTGCAGATGTAAGCGCAGCATGAAATGACCGGTGAAAATCTACTTAGCCTCCGTTACGGTCGTAGTGAGAAAGAAACCAAAGTCACCCAAAATCTGCCTTAATCTCAAGAGACAGTCGATAGTCAAAAGAATCGACTCTAGGAACATTATGGATGTCCTATCCACGACCCGGCACCTAATGTTCAGAAACATTTAGGACTCCATGTAGTCGTCACAAAAATTGTCCTGCACGATTTCAGTAAACCCGCATATGTGATCGATCAGTCAACATTTTGACTTATGGCTCGTTGAACCCACCATCAATCGACGTCACAAAATGATTGTCAGAGTTATCAGCTCGTGTAGGCGACCACGGACCAAAACATAATATATAGCAATTCAGTTCACTTTGAGGTGTTCAACGTTGTCTGCACAACCCTCATGAAAAACAATATATATAACAAAACGATGATTTTATTAGAAGTTTTAGGAAAAATACACGTGTTTAATCCATACAAACAACTAATACAACTCAAACACGCTTAATTCCCATGGATTTAACGTGCCCTTCATGCTTATCTTGTCTCAACGGCTTAGTGAGAGGATCTGCTATGTTATCATCCGTAGCAATCTTGTCAATCACTATCTCCTTCTGCTCCACGTAATCTCGGATCATGTGAGCCTTCCTTTGCACGCGTCGAGACTTGTTCTTTGGACTTCGGCTCCTTTGCCTGGAAGATGGCACCACTATTGTCGCAAAAGATGGTGATCGGGTCATTCGAACTTGGAACTACAGTTAGTCCTTGTAAGAGCTAACGCATCCATATAGCTTCCTTCGACCTCACGGCGAAGATAGTACTCGGACTCGATCGTGGAATCGCTATAATCGCTTTGTTTGGAGCTTTTCGGTGACCATGGCGCCATTTAGAGTAAGCGAATCTGATTGAGACTTCGAGTCATCTCGATCCGTTTGGAAACTAGCATCTGCATCTTAGGTGCGCATAGCTCGGTGTCTCCTCCATAAGTCAATACCCAATCTTTAGTCCTCCGTAGGTACTTAAGAATGTTCTTTACGGCCATCCAGTGTGCTTCACCTGGATTGCCTTGGTATCGGCTCGTCATACTCAATGCATATGCCACAACCGGACGTGTGCATATCATGGCATACATGATCGATCCTATAGCTGATGCATATGGAATCCGACTCATGCGCTCGACCTCTTCCGATGTCTTTGGTGCTTGAGCTTTACTCAAGTGCACCCCTGAGATCATTGGAAGGTTCCCCTTCTTGGAGTTGGTCATGCTGAACCTCTCAAGAATCTTATCTATATAAGACTCCTGACTGAGGGATAACATCCGTCGTGATCTATCTCTATAGATACGGAGCCCCAAAATACGTTGTGCCTCACCCAGATCTTTCATCTGGAAATGGTTCTTTAACCATACTTTTACCGAAGTTAAGAGAGGTATGTCATTCCCAATCAAGAGTATGTCATCGACGTACAGTATTAGGAAGACAATCTTGCTCCCACTCGACTTGATATATAGGCATGGTTCCTCGACTGATCGAGCGAATCCATTCTCCTTTATCACTTGGTCGAAGCGATGATTCCAACTCCGTGAAACTTGCTTAAGTCCATAGATGGAACGCTTAAGCTTGCAAACCTTCTTAGGATCTTTAGGATCGATATAACCTTCGGGTTGTACCATGTACAACTCCTCCTCCAAATAACCGTTTTAGAAGGCGGTTTTCACATCCATTTGTCAAATTTCATAGTCATGAAATGCGGCGATCGCTAAGAGAATCTGAATGGAACGAAGCATGACTACGGGTGCAAAGATCTCATCATAGTGCAACCCTTGCACTTGAGTGAAACCCTTTGCCACTAGTCGTGCCTTGTATATGTCTGGTTGTCCTTCTACAGATCGCTTTATCTTGTAAAGCCATTTGCACTGAAGAGGCCTAGCCTTATCAGGTAAGTCAACCAGATCCCATACATCGTTCTCGCTCATAGAGTCCATCTCGGATTGCATGGCTTCTTGCTGAGTCAGAACACGTCATGGCACCTTTATAGGTCACGGGTTCGTTACTCTCAAGGAGTAAAACGTCGTCTCTCCCATTCTCCTCAACCATACCGATGTATCTATCTGGAGGAATGGAGAGTCTACCCGACCTCCTGGGTTCCAAAGGGACATTAACCGCAGCAGACGAAGAAGGAACAGTTTCCTCCATTGGTTGCTCGGTTGTTGTTGGTTCAGAATCTCAGACGGATCGAAGGTTCTATTACCTCCCTTATCTTCGAGAAACTCTTTCTCTAACAACTTCACACTAGCGGCTACAAAAACTTCGTTGTTCGGTAGGCGAATAGAAGTAATGACCAAACATTCCTTTTGGATAACCAATAAAGTATGTCTTGGCCGATCGCGGGCGAGCTTATCCTCGTGTCTCCACTTGACATAAGCCTCGCACCCCAAACCCGAATAAAGGACAAGTTAGGGACTGTTCCTTCCATAACTCGTATGGAGTCTTGTCCATGACTTTAGTCGGACTTGATTAAGTATAAAAGCGGTGACAAAAGAGCATAACCCCACAATGAGTCGGTACAACCGTGTGACTCATCATGGATCGAACCATATCAAGCAATGTTCGATTCTGCGTTCGGACACACCATTCGATTCGCGGTGTTAGGGTGGAGTTAATCGTAGTACTATCCGCGGTCTTTCAGGTGTCGATCAAACTCAGTTGAAAGATATTCGCCACCACGATCTGAACGTAGTGCTTTTATCTTTCTATCCAGTTGGTTCTCAACCTTATTCTGGAATTCCTTGAATTTGTCAAAGGACTCACTTTTATGCTTCATTAAGTAGACATAACCATATCTACTCAAATCGTCCGTGAAAGTGATAAAATACCTATAGCCATCTCTAGCGTTGATTGACATAGGTCTGCACACATCAGTATGTATGAGTCCTTATAGGTCAGCAGCGCGCATTCCAACACCTTTGAAGGAAATTCGAGACATTTTGCCTATAAGACATGATTCACACGTGCCAAAAGTTTCATAGTCAAATGGGGCTATTGTCCCACTATCAATGAGCTTTTTCACGCGTTTCTCATTTATGTGTCCCATACGGCAATGCCATAGATAGGTTTGATCTTTGTCACCAACCTTTGCTTTCTTGTTACTCACATGCATGATTTCTGTGGTTTGATCTAAAACATAAATTCCGTTGTGGATACCCATATCCGTACCCTCCCGCACAAAACCCTGTGATGTATCACGGACTTTTATTACGCATGCTTTAACGTTGACTTATACGGTTCTAACTAATGTCGAATTCATTTTGAGTCGTTTTGAAATGTTAAAATGTTTAAGGTCGCATCACATCACACTTCAATAACGTTCATTTTGTCCATTTGGAGTCTAGCTAGGTCCTTGTCCTGCTTCATTTGGCATGAGCTTCGCATTTGCACTACAATTGGCCCTTTTACATTAACAAGGTCTAATTCAGCATTCCTAAATTCCTAAATTTAGGCCCGGTAGCTAAAACAGCTATTTAGCCCCCTCTTACACAAAATACTGACTTCACGTCTTAGCTTATTTCACAAATCTATGCAAATACACCCTTTTCATTTTTCTCGGGTCTCGTTCAAAGCGAGCCCAAACCCAAGCCTTTGGCCCGCACTCCAAAGCCCTGAACATCATAAAATATCTCAGAAATATCTCAGCTCTTTTCTTGGCACACACGCACAAAATTATACTGCATCTTTCGAAGATTTTATGCAACCGAAACTTGGAAACTACACAAAAACCAGACCTTCAAACCGCATAAGCCTATGCGGTTTGGGGAGGCAACCGCATAAGGCTATGCGGTTTGCCCTAGCAACCGCATAAGGCTATGCGGTTTCTAGGCCTGGTTTTATCCCCGATTTCCTAATTTCTCCGAGGTTTTTAGTATATATACACCCCTATACCCTGACCTCGAAATCACAATTTACAAGAATACATCCTTTCCACCACAAATTCTCTTATCTTACACTTTTGCATCCACAAAAGCCTCACGCACTCAAATCCTTGAGTTCAACACACCATCCCGTGTTGAATTCATCCTCCTTTCAAGTTCAAGAAGCGAAGCTCTGTCCAGATCTGACGTCGGGACAAGGTAGGCACCGATCCACTTGGATCAAAGCTTTTCTTATTTTCTATGGACTAACAAAGGGGTCTACACTTTAGCGCCCCGCTTTGCACACCGAGCGCTTGCCTTCCAAGTGTTCTTATTACTTCGGGTACACTCCATATCCGATGACACGCCAAAGTCGCATAAGCAACCGACCTTATAAAATAAACCAATGGACAATTGAACTTTATTTTATTTGCATGCATCTTGCACCCTTTCCGTTTTGCATTAAAATCAACTTAAACAATGAATTCGACCTTTAACTGAACCGTATTCGTTAACAAGTTAAACATGCTAAACTGAGGGTTTTAATCAATCTTTTTGCATCTGCATCTGCATTCTTTTACAAACCTTATCGCACTTGTTCGTAGCGATAACATTGGCTCAATTATCATCTTACAAGGATTGTTCTAGGTCAGTAGAGGCTATTTTTACATAGGCTTTTCTAAAAGGTTTTCATAAATCATTATTTGAATTAACTCTTTTTCTAAAGTACCCTCACTTTAGAATCCAATCTGGTTTCACAAGCCTTAGATCTAGGGGTGTCGGTGCTCCAAAATCTAGGACATGTTTTTAACTTAGAACATGGTAGCAGGTTCCTATTTTCCGCGATAAATAGGTGGCGACTCCATAACGATTCTTAAAGGTTTTTCCAACTTAATCTTTTTAACTTTAAAATCCGCCCTTAAGCAAGACGAGTTGGGTCCGATCCGGGTTCCATGGTTTGGCGACTCATTGGGAGATCTTATTTTTAAAACTAAAAACTAGCTTTTTCTTTTTTAAAATAAAGAGGTGAAACTTGAAAGCCTTGAACAATCCTTGTAAACATATTTGTGCTATGCACATTCGTTTAGAGTCCATTCCTTTTGGAATCTTGGCACCCTTTGCACCCTCGAGAGGTGGTTCCCACATGCAAAGCTTGTCCACTCGATAAAGCACATGCCGGATTAGCTTTCTCTCGCCTCCACGGCTGCAGAACGGCTATCTCGACCGCTCAAAGGTGCTCCCTTGAGAAAACCTATCGCCCGGCGTAAGGAAATGAAGGGGTTAAGTATCTGCCAAAGCGTACTCGAGGTAGTTGGAGGTGTACCCGACTGACTCATTTTTCACCCTTTTTGAGTCATACGTACAAGTTCGAGGCTATGCACTCCATGGTCTTCTTCAAAACAAGCATTTGCATTCATATCTTCGAAAACTCGCTTAAACTTTTCAAAGATAAACGAACCTAACATCCAACAAACTAACACTTTTCAAACCAAACTATCGCGAATTTTTGAAATAAACTTTTTCAAAATTTCCTTTTTCACTAACAAGCAAAAACCCGAGCAAGGAATAAAACCCGAGCTCATGATTTCAATCCTCTAGGTCACACGGCCTAGACTCCGCTTTAACATCCTCGACTCGACTTGTTAACCACTCTCGAGTCGAATCCATTCTCTTTTACACATCCGAACTCGAGCTCACCTCAAGAAATCACCGATATCATTTCGATGGGTGCAAAGCAAAACCTTTTAACATCGAGACGAGATGTGCGCACACATCCTCGTTTCAAAAGCTTTCCTTTAGCTAAAACTTTTGAAAACCTCCTTTTTCAAGCTTAAAAGAGTTTTCTTAACAGAGAAATGAGCTAGAATGAACACTTAAAATGAGCGTTGGTCTAGTCACGTCACTAACGCATTACAAACTTAACCCACACAACCTAATCCATTCTCAACACGCTCGACTCGCCTAGCTAATCGCTCTCGAGTCGAATCCTTCTCGCCATCTAGGCTCGAGCCCTTAACGATGAACGGATTAGGTGGGCTCGACAAAGCTAACACCTTTTAACATCGAGGCGAGATGTGCCCACGCATCCTCGTCTCAAAAGCTTCCTATTAGCCAAACCTTGTCTAAAATCTCCTTTTTCAAGCTTAAAAGGTCTTCCTAAACAAAATGAGCTAAAATGAACGCTTAAAGCGAGCGTTGAATCTAATAGGGTGACTAGATACATGTCACACAAACCAATCCATTCTCAACATCCTCGACTCGACTAGCTAACCGCTCACGAGTCGAATCCTTTCCATGCATCTAGGCTCGAGCCCTTAACGATGAACCGATTAACATGGGCTCGACGAATGCAAATCAAACACATTTCAACGTCGAGACAAGATCCGCACACGCGTTCTTGCCTCAAAGACTTCTTAGGCACAACATTGCTCCTAAAGCAATACACTCTCATTTTTGAAACAAGCTCTCTTCAAAAATCTCCTCACTTTTACAAAACAAGCAACACACTCTCATTTTTGAAATAAATTCTTTTCAAAATCTTCTTATTTTTACAAACCAAGCAAAACACACCCGCTTTTGAAATGAGCTCTTTTCAAAAATCTCCTCACTTCTGCAAAACAAATAACGACATTCTCTTTACAAATCTCTTTGGGCCAAACGGCCCAAAGTCGACTCGTTTCAGCAAAAATCGTCTTTTTCAAGCAAACAAAACCCGAGAATGGCCAAGCCCAATCTCGCGGACTTTTCATCAGACCAAATGATTCATAACCATCTTGGCCCAAATCCTCTTACAAACTACTTTCACAAAATCCTCATCACGTTTTTGAAATAACCTTTTTCAAAAATCCTTCCTTCGAACCGAATGACCCATAGTCAGGACGGTTTGATCTAGACAAACAGTCTCCTCAAAACACCCGAGAATAATCACTTTATTCTCGTGACATTCCAAAACATAAATGAACTACATGACCCGCACTCATTGTAACCCATTTATTACCAAACATTTTCAAACCCGAGAATGGACCTTTTCTTGAAAACAAATCTAGCAAAATAAACATTTTCGAAATCCATGATTCAAAATGGCCTACCGCCATTTTAATCCAAACATCTCTTTTCACAAGACAACAAAACCTAGGAATGAACTAGCATCATCCCGCAAATCCTTCACGGTTGGACCAAGTGGCTCATAGTCGCTTTAATCTAACCCTCTTTCAAACTGAATGTATGAAAACGAGTATAACCGTCTTCATCACATTTCCAAACACCCTTGATTCGGATAGCCTATCGCCACTCCGAATCGATTCACACTTTCACCGACAAGCCACTAACACGAGCTTATCGGATTTGATTTCAAAACGCCTTTTACATCGAGCCAAATGTGACAACACATTTTGCTCAACAAAACATCTGCTACCGAAAACAAAACTTTTGCAAAATCAAAGACAAATCTAAGTATGCATGAAACGAGTCCCGACGCGAGCATCAACCCCATCCGAGACATGTGCGTCTCGAGCACCCAGCGAAGAATCCATCAAGGCGCCACCGACGATCTCACGGATCTCCTCAAGAAATTCGAGTCTTTTCAATACGGGTCGAGTTTTTTTAAGCATTGAGCCAATCTCTGACAGTCTAGGGCAATCGAGTCTCCGACGTATGACATTTTTAACAAATCGATAAAGGAATAAGTTTGCCTACAACCCAGCTTCCTTTTTACACACTTTTCCCATAAAAAACACAATCATGCACCAACATACATTGCATCCCAGGAACAACTATCCTAGGGAGATCTAGGCCGGGTACGAAGGTCCAAGTCAACAACTAAATCAAGGACACAAAGACAAAGAAGACTCTCGACGACTAAACACCTAACGTTCACTAGTCTGCTTGTGGTCTACTACTCCGCTGCTTTTGGAGGAGGATCCATTAATTTGGAGCTCCACAGTGGTCATGAATTTGATCGCGACCAAAAGTACGAGTATTCCTGAATCGCCCTCCGCATACTCGATCGCGTGCCTAATAAGCAAACGAACTTGTTAAAGGAGCCCGGCGTGATAGACACACGATCACGAGTGACCACTGAGCCGCAGAGTTTAGCAAGGTCCGAGCTCAGGCCCAAGCCATACAGGGCGTGGGATATTCTCAAACCAAACGGGAATACAAGGTACAAAGGTCAAAAAACCAAAGTCACCAAAAAGCAAAAGTCTCAAAAGCTCCGGAACAAGGGGCAAAACAACTAAGCAAAAAGCTTAAGAAGTCAAAAACTTAAGAAACAAAAAGCTTAAGAAGTCAACAAGCTTAGAAATCAATAAGCAAGGGGCCGAAACCCCAAAGGCAAGAAGTATCGAAGCCCAGAAACGAGTGGCCAGGTCTTTGAAATTCCAAATTGAAGACACAACAGAAGTAGCAAGCAACCAGCCTAGATCAACCAAGGAGAACTCACCCTTAGGATGCAACGTATCAAGGTCAAACACATAAACACCCTTTGGACCGGCGGGTCCCTAAACACGCACCTTTCCACAAAAACAAATCCACCTCCCAGACCGGTGGATCCTTAAACACGCACCTTTCCACATAAACACCTCATGCACGCCCTTAAACACCCCTTTCGGAACTACGCTAGGTTTGATTCCGTAACCACGGATACGTAGGCCGCTCTCCCGAGCTCAACCAACCTTTTACAAAAATCCACAAAATATTCCTCGTCCAAAGCTTTCCATGCTAAGGATGTGTCCACAAAAATTCACAAAGCTCAAAGGCAAACTATTTCTTTATCGAGGCGACTAAAACGAATTCGTCAAGGCAAAGTTGTCATAGACTTAGGAGTAGTACTCGCTTTTGGTCTAACACTGCTTTGCAGAACAACAAAGATCCCACCGCAGACAAGCAAACACCACTGGGGGCTCCACCAACGCACGTGTTCCCGAATATGGCAACCATGCAACCGTCGAGTCTCAAATCACGCATACGATTCGTCTCTATTTCGCAAACTTTTCGGCATTTTAAGCATCGAGTCACACGTCGAGTCAATCCTCTTCCAATCAAACAATTTAGCGACATTTAAACCGCTCCTTTCAAAAACTCTCCAGACTTCAAAACGCTCCCACGGAACGACGCGCTTTTTCAAACTTACACGAGGCAATGCACCCTCAAATTAGCTAATCACCTTTCAAAATTAACCCAATACTCGAGTTAATATGAAAGCACTTTGCAATTCACCTTTTGCAAACACACCCTTTCGCAAGCAAAATGTATCTTTCGTAAATGCATCTCAAATATTTGAAATGCATCTCGAATCTTCGAAGTCTAAACTTTCCCAAAAAATATTTAACTCACCATTCGGGTTAACACACTTTGAGAAAAAGCATTCTTCGAATTTAACTCACTCGAGTTAACACATTTTGAGCGAAAGCACTATCGAACTACGCCGGTTTGATTCCACATTCGTGGATACGTAGGCAGCTTACGCAAAGCACAACCGAATCTAGCACTACACCCCACTCCGTGTTGTCATGAGATTCCCCCGAATTCTCATCCTCGACAACTGGGGGCTTCTCAACCTTTGCACTCAAGTGAGCCTCCACGGTCTTCACAACTCTAGCTTAAGCTCACAACGTCTAACACCCCTTCATACTGCATGAAGCCTTACAACCGACATTTCTAGCATTCATTTTTAAAGCTCATTTCGACAACTAAAATGAATCTTTCACAAAAAGATTTTTCAACAAAAACATTTTCATCCAAACATCCCAATCGGGAATCATTACGTTTTTCAGACCTAGCTTACTAACACTACAGGACCAGCATACGAAATGTAAACAAGGGTTCACACAATCCTTATTACACAAGCATACTAATACAACTAATGGTGAAGACGACGGTACTCGTCAAAGTCTACTGAACCCGAGCCACCTCAAAGACGACCACGATCTGGTGAATCGCTGCCCGCCCACGCTACATTCTTCTCCATTTTGCCTTAATTTCAATCAAATTAAGCCAAACTACGGGGGAAATTTCAAAACCAAACACCATACTCTTCACTTTGACCCAGTTTTCATTCAAAACTTAGTCAAACTCGAGGGGGTAATCCAAAAACTCCTCCTCCTGATACACGCCCTATACTTTGACTTAGTTTTCACTCAAAACTTAGTCAAACTCGAGGGGGTAATCCAAAAACACCTTTATCCTAATGCAACCCATAGCCTTTTACATAGTTTGATCATCGTTATATTTCATATCTCGATCAAACTGGGGGCTCACATACACCGGCACCATGACCAAGACAACTGGGGGCTGACGCTTCCTATCAAAGATCAAGCCTTTACAACATTAAACCTTTACAACGAAAAATGGGATAATTTTTCGCATTTTTGAAGACACCCTTGCTATAAATACCCACATCAACATAAGCATCTACGGTTGAGCGACACCTCCAGAACCGCTACAAACATGAACATGCACACTAAAAGCATAACACTTTCATGTGTGCATCAGACAAGCAACACCCGAACGTAGGTCCAAGCACCAAGTACCCTAACATATCCAAGAAACATCCCAAGCACCATGCATTCCAAGTCCAAGAGACATGTATCATACGAATCCAAACGAATCACCAGATACCACGTTTCATGGTCGAAGCAAGCAAAATTGAAGATCTCGAAAGGAAAATCGCGAGTTCGAATATTTCCGGATTTGAAACCGCAACATGTGCGAATGAGTTCACGCTTGAAGTCGCCAATTGATGAGAGATTCCCCGGGAGAGTCACTAGTCTACGTGCAATTTCGAGCATATTTTGTTCCACGTTTTCCCTCATTTTTCTTCATACACGCATGACTTTCATGGTTAAGGCGTCACCTCTGATCGCCACAAGCACTAGCACATACATTATGCGCTATGCCTTGGTTAAGGCGTCACCTCTGATCCCGCCATACTCGTGTGCTAAGCATTTAATGCACTGCATGTATGTAAACACGAACACTCTTCACGGGTCCTTACACCCTCTTACACGTCCCCGTGGAGTATTACTTCCTCCCCATGGAGTCCACACACCTATCTGAGACATTTCCCACGAGTCCAAGACATACCCTTCGACTTCCCCAAAGAAATCACTAACATAAACACCAAGCATCTGTGATCAAGACATTCAAAGACATCCAAGCAATTACACGAAGCCGTACACTTGAGCACATACACCTTCCTCGGACCATAATCCCGGCGAATATACACCTGCACCCCTAACAAGACGAAACACTATCACTCTCCCAAACAACCACAACTACACCTACGCTCCTCGGCGAGACCATACATATACACCCTTCCCTAGCAAACTAGTACTTCTCCAGCAAATACTACACTAAGCACCTGCGCTCCTCGGCGAGACCCAGTTCAACATCAACAACGGCATCAGCAACGACAACGGCACTACACGACAACGAGCATTTACATCACCTTCTCCTCAACGAAAGGCAACCATATGCAACTACAACTACATAGACACTCCTCGGCGAGCCCAAGCACAAGCACTCCGCAATATACACCTAACTCCAAGCATTTCACTCTACATAGACGCTCCTCGGCGAGTTCAAGCACAAGCATTACATGTTGGAGTTAGTGTCCTCCACAGTTAGTGCAATAACATAAATAAATCTCTAAAAGGTACACAGGGTACATTTTGTATTTAATCAGTTGATTAACGTTTATCGATAACGGTTGGCTTGCTAGATAAGTTTGACGTTATTGTCATACAGATGGCGGTGATCAACTGGTCCCTAAAAAGTCACACCTAAAGGATATGTTTAAGAAATGTGATTATTTGAGAAAATAATCATATTGATGCCTTACTAAAAGACTAAAAGGTTAGTCGGTGTTTTTGACTAAAATGTTAGTCAAGTGTGATAATGATACGGCCGTTTAATAAGGATTAAATGATATTAGCTAAGACGAATTAAAAGTAATTCGTAAATTGAATATAAAATGTTATATTTAATTATTGAATATAATATAAGCTAATTGGTTATAAACTGTTATAATTAATTAGAAAATTATAAATATATGGATATTAATAATTTAATGATATATTATAGTGGATCATTTTTATGACACTAGTAATATTATATTATATTATAAAGCTAAAGGAAACACTCCATGAAAGAGCCTTATCGCTCTTTGACTCATAGTCAACGAGGAATTGATTTTTGGAAAGTGATTTTTGGAAAGAAAAATTACTCCCCATAATTAATTAAGAGGGCCGAAATTTTGAGTATATTAGGGAGAGTTTTGACTCAACTTAATTCACTAATTAATACATCCTAATTCACACACACAAATTAGAAAATCGCTTTCTTCTCTAAAGTTTTCTAGCAAGAACTAAGGGCATATCTTAAGTAATCTTGGGTGCAACTTTTAGGAGATATCAAGCTTCTTGATATTTGATCTTAGGCCATTAAGCAAGGACTAAAGGTTGTTTTTCTTAATCTTATACTTGTTTATGCAATTTCTTTTATGACCTTTAAATCTTATAAAGTTTTTCATTATAATCCTGTGGATTTTAAAGGTCTATATACGGATATAAACCTACAAGTGGTATCAGAGCCTTAGGGCACATGAAATTTTTATAAGGTTTTCATAAAAATCAATTTTGTATAAATTTTTAAACAAAGTTTAATGATGGCCGAATTGTTTTCAGTTGGCCGTGTGTTTTGTGTTGTTTTTTGGCTTGTTTTTGGTCTTTTTGATTCATATTTATCGATGTTTTAAGATGTTAAAATTATCTCATATGAATTTGCATTAGTTTTGATTTAATACCGATTGAATTAAAACATAAAAGGATCAATTCTTGTATGTTAATGAACATATTGTTTTGCTAATCATTAGATCTATCAGTTTAAGATGTTTAATTTAAAAAGTTAATTTGAACCTCTTAAATCAATGTTTAATACGGATTAAAATTGAGTTAGTATCGATCTAATTAGCATAATTGAATTAAATCAGTTTAATTCATTTTTATTATATCTGTGGTTCTCATCTGTGCAAGTGGGGAATGGAGCAAGAGTTGCTGCCGTTTCAATGGGAACATATGTAATCCAAACTCCCGAGCGGATTTGAGTTATTTCTGAATAACTGTTACTATGTACCTAGTTTATCTAAAGACGGTTTTTCGTTTTAAAGAATAATAGCTGTATTTCTCTTTAAACGATATGATTTATGGTAAAGCAGTTTCCATGAATGAAATATATGTTTTAGATCAAACCACAAGACATAATGCATGTGAATAACAAGAAAGCAGAGGTTGGTGACAAAGATCAAACCTATCTATGGCAAAATGTCTCGGATTTCCTTCAAAAGTGTTGGAATGCGCGCTGCTGACCTATTAGGACTCATACATACTGATGTGTGTGGACCTATGTCGATCAACGTTAGAGATGGCTATAGGTATTTTATCACTTTCACGGACGATTTGAGTAGATATGGATATGTCTACTTAATGAAGCATAAAAGTGAGTCCTTTGACAAGTTCAAGGAGTTCCAGAATAAGGTTGAGAACCAACTGGATAGAAAGATAAAAGCACTACGTTCAGATCGTGGTGGCGAATATCTTTCAACCGAGTTTGATCGACACCTGAAAGACCAGCGGATAATCTTTGCGATTAACTCCACCCGGAACACCACAACTGAATGGTGTGTCCGAACGCAGGAATCGAAAATTACATGATATGGTTCGATCCATGATGAGTCACACGGTTATACCTGACTCATTATGGGGCTATGCACTTTTGTCAGCTGCTCTTATACTTAACCGAAGTCCGTCTAAAGCTGTTGGCAAGACTCCATACGAGTTATGGAAGGGAACGGTCCCTAACTTGTCCTTTATTCGGGTTTGGGGTGCGAGGCTTATGTCAAGTAGTTGACACGTGGATAAGCTCGGCCCGCGATCGGTCAAGACATACTTTATTGGTTATCCAAAAGGAATGTTTGGTCATTACTTCTATTCGCCTCTAGAACACCGAAGTTTACATTGCGGCTAGTGCGACGTTCTTAGAGAAAGAGTTTCTCCAAGACAAGAGAGGTAATAAAACCTTCGATCTGTCGGAGATTCCTGAACCAACAACCGAGCAACCAATAGAGGAAACTGTTCCTTCTACGTCTGCTGCGGTTGATATTCTTTTGGAACCCAGAAGGTCGGGTAGACTCTCCATTCCTCCAGATCGATATATCGGTATAGTCGAGGAGAATGGGAGAGACGATGTTTTACTCCTTGAGAGTAACGAACCCGTAACCTATAAATGTGCCATGACGTGTTCTGACTCAAAGTTATGGCAAGAAGCCATGCAATCCGAGATGGACTCTACGTACGAGAACAATGTATGGGATCTGGTTGACTTACCTGATAAGGCTCGGCCTCTTCAGTGCAAATGGCTTTATGAGATAAAGCGATCTGTAGAAGGACAACCAGATATGTACAAGGCACGACTAGTGGCAAAGGGTTTCACTCAAGTGCAAGGGTTGCACTATGATGAGATCTTTGCACCCATAGTCATGCTTCGTTCCATTCGGATTGTCTTAGTGATAGCCGCCTTTCATGACTATGAAATTTGGCAAATGGATGTGAAAACCGCCTTCTTAAACGGTTATTTGGAGGAGGAGTTGTACATGATACAACCCGAAGGTTACACTGATCCTAAAAATCCTAAGAAGGTTTGCAGGCTTAAGCGTTCCTTATATGGACTTAAGCAAGCTTCACGGAGTTGGAATCATCGCTTCGACCAAGTGATAAAGGAGAATGGATTCACTCGATCGGTCGAGGCACCATGTCTATATATCAAGTCGAGTGGGAGCAAGATTGTCTTCCTAATACTGTATGTAGATGACATACTCTTGATTGGGAACGATTTACCTCTCTTAACTTCGGTGAAAGTATGGTTACAGAACCATTTCCAGATGAAAGATCTGGGTGAGGCACAACGAATTTTGGGACTCCGTATCTATAGAGATAGATCACAACGGATGTTAATCCTCAGTCAGGAGTCTTATATAGATAAGATTTTGAGAGATTCAGTATGACCAAGTCGTGTTCCTTATGCTTCGGCAGTAGGATCGATCATGTATGCCATAATGTGCTCACGTGCAGACGTGGCATCTGAAATGGGTATTGACTTATGGATGTGCTATAAGGCTATGCGCAATCAGTTGCGCAGACGCTAACTTCCACACGAATCGAGATGACTCGATATCTCAGCTCGGATTTGTCTTTACTCTTTATGGCACTGCGGTCAACTTCACAGTTCCAAAATATAGTGTTATAGTAGATTCTACGACTGTGTCCGAGTACTATGCTATTTAGTTGCAGGGGAAGCTGTATGGATGCGTCAGTTCTTACAAGGACTAACTGTAGTTCCTAGTTCGAATGACACTATCACCATCTATTATGATAATAGAGGAGCCATCTTCCAGGCTGCAGAGCCTAAAGTCTAGCAACTAGTCCAGATATGTACGTCGGTATATGATAAGCTTGGAGGGCACGTTATCTTCATGAGAATCAAACGTGTTCCTAGTTATAATAGTACTTGACGTGGATTGGATAATTGTATCTTTTTCATATACTATTTATAACATCATCGTTTTGTTTTATATATTTTGTTTTTCCATGTGGATTGTACGGACAACTTTGAACACCACAAAGTGAACTGGAAAATATTATATTTGTGTTGGTCCGTAATCGCCTACATGAGCTGATAACTCTGGCGTTTATTTTGTGACGTCGATTGATGGTGGGTTCAACGAGCCATAAGTCAAACTGTTGACTGATCGATCACAGATGCAGGTTTACTGAAATCGCGCAGGACATTTTTGTGACGACTACATGGAGTCCTAAATGTTTCAGAACATTAGGTGCCTGGTCGTGGATAGGACATCCATAGTGTTCCTAGAGTCGATTCTTTTGACTATCGACTGTCTCTTGAGATTAAGGCAGATTTTGGGTGGCTTTGGTTTCTTTCTCACTACGATCGTAACAGGAGGCCAAGCGATTTTCACTGGTCATTTCTACGCCGCGCTTACATCTGGCAGGATTCGAGTTGAGTGAAATATCCAAAGCGCTATCGAAGTTATAATATTTATTCTCGGGGCCACTGAGGAGTCAGAATGGCGAAAATGCATGGCCATGCTCGAATATTGATTCGTTTATCGGTTAAGTTACTCTCTAGTCGGAAACCACTCTTGAAATCGATCGCCATGAACTACGACCTTTGAAAGTACAGACTTTGCAAATTGGTTTACATTGAGTGGGAGAAATTTATTATGGATATGAGAATCGGTTATCGCACCTACACTTGTACGGACAAGTGGGAGATTGTTGGAGTTAGTGTCCTCCACAGTTAGTGCAATAACATAAATAAATCTCTAAAAGGTACACAGGGTACATTTTGTATTTAATCAGTTGATTAACGTTTATCGATAACGGTTGGCTTGCTAGATAAGTTTGACGTTATTGTCATACAGATGGCGGTGATCAACTGGTCCCTAAAAAGTCACACCTAAAGGATATGTTTAAGAAATGTGATTATTTGAGAAAATAATCATATTGATGCCTTACTAAAAGACTAAAAGGTTAGTCGGTGTTTTTGACTAAAA
The DNA here is from genome assembly GCA_023091065.1 of Dianthus caryophyllus. Taxonomy (NCBI): domain Eukaryota; kingdom Viridiplantae; phylum Streptophyta; class Magnoliopsida; order Caryophyllales; family Caryophyllaceae; genus Dianthus; species Dianthus caryophyllus. The sequence goes on from CM041517.1 coordinate 39,963,696, forward strand.
TGTTAGTCAAGTGTGATAATGATACTAGTTTAATAAGGATTAAATGATATTAGCTAAGGCGAATTAAAAGTAATTCGTAAATTGAATATAAAATGTTATATTTAATTATTGAATATAATATAAGCTAATTGGTTATAAAGCTATTATAATTAATTAGAAAATTATAAATATATGGATATTAATAATTTAATGATATATTATAGTGGATCATTTTTATGACACTAGTAATATTATATTATATTATAAAGCTAAAGGAAACCTCCAGGAAAGAGCCTTATTGCTCTTTGACTCCTTGGTCAACGAGGAATTGATTTTTGGAAAGTGATTTTTGGAAAGAAAAATTACTCCCCATAATTAATTAAGAGGGCCGAAATTTTGAGTATATTAGGGAGAGTTTTGACTCAACTTAATTCACTAATTAATTCATCATAATTCACACACACAAATTAGAAAATCAGTTTTCTTCTCTCTAAAGTTTTCTAGCAAGAACTAAGGGCATATCTTAAGTAATCTTGGGTGCAACTTTTAGGAGATATCAAGCTTCTTGATATTTGATCTTAGGCCATTAAGCAAGGACTAAAGGTTGTTTTTCTTAATCTTATACTTGTTTATGCAATTTCTTTTATGACCTTTAAATCTTATAAAGTTTTTCATTATAATCCTGTGGATTTTAAAGGTCTATATACGGATATAAACCTACATTACACAGACGCCCTTTCACGAGGCCTACACTAGCACTTATCCAAACATCTTACAAGCATATGCACCCTGCACTCTGGCCCTTTTTACATCCAATACATGCAATACGAAGACATTACAAGCAGCAGCCCCAGGCATCCGACGATACCAAGCACAGGCACCAACGACAGTACAACAAGCACGACGAAGACACTCTGCAGTGGCAGTTCTTATAGCATGCACGGACCGCCAAGTCCTTAAATGCGCACGCCTCCCCGCTTAGCCGGTTGCTCAAGTCCTCGCCTCACCCATGGACACATGCTTCGTTCACGCCGATCAGATCGAGGCCGTAATGGTCCTGGATATGGTCGTGGAGTTTGACTAGCGCTCTAGTCAGAGCTCGATCAAGCGGGGGCTCTGTGGATACCCATATCCGTTCCCTCCCGCACAAAACCCTGTGATGTATCACGGACTTTTATTACGCATGCTTTAACGTTGACTTATACGGTTCTAACTAATGTCGAATTCATTTTGAGTCGTTTTGAAATGTTAAAATGTTTAAGGTCGCATCACATCACACTTCAATAACGTTCATTTTGTCCATTTGGAGTCTAGCTAGGTCCTTGTCCTGCTTCATTTGGCATGAGCTTCGCATTTGCACTACAATTGGCCCTTTTACATTAACAAGGTCTAATTCAGCATTCCTAAATTCCTAAATTTAGGCCCGGTAGCTAAAACCGCTATTTAGCCCCCTCTTACACAAAATACAGCTTCACGTCTTAGCTTATTTCACAAATCTATGCAAATACACCCCTTTTCATTTTTCCGGGTCTCGGGCCCGAAACCGAGCCCAAACCCAAGCCTTTGGCCCGCACTCCAAAGCCCTGCACATCATAAAATATCTCAGAAATATCTCAGCTCTTTTCTTGGCACACACGCACAAAATTATACTGCATCTTTCGAAGATCTTATGCAACCGAAACTTGGAAACTACACAAAAACCAGACCTTCAAACCGCATAAGCCTATGCGGTTTGGGGAGGCAACCGCATAAGGCTATGCGGTTTGCCCAAGCAACCGCATAAGGCTATGCGGTTTCTAGGCCTGGTTTTATCCCCGATTTCCTAATTTCTCCGAGGTTTTTAGTATATATACACCCCTATACCCTGACCTCGAAATCACAATTTACAACCAGAATACATCCTTTACACCACAAATTCTCTTATCTTACACTTTTGCATCCACAAAAGCCTCACGCACTCAAATCCTTGAGTTCAACACACCATCCCGTGTTGAATTCATCCTCCTTTCAAGTTCAAGAAGCGAAGCTCTGTCCAGATCTGAAGCGTCAGGACAAGGTAGGTACCGATCCACTTGGATCAAAGCTTTTTCTTATTTTCTATGGACTAACAAAGGGGTCTACACTTTAGCGCCCCCCCCGGCTTTGGCACCGAGCGCGCTTGCCTTCCAAGTGTTCTTATTACTTCGGGTACACTCCATATCCGATGACACGCCAAAGTCGCATAAGCAACCGACCTTATAAAATAAACCAATGGACAATTGAACTTTATTTTATTTGCATGCATCTTGCACCCCTTCCGTTTTGCATTAAAATCAACTTAAACAATGAATTCGACCTTTAACTGAACCGTATTCGTTAACAAGTTAAACATGCTAAACTGAGGGTTTTAATCAATCTTTTTGCATCTGCATCTGCATTCTTTTACAAACCTTATCGCACTTGTACGTAGCGATAACATTGGCTCAATTATCATCTTACAAGGATTGTTCTAGGTCAGTAGAGGCTATTTTTACATAGGCTTTTCTAAAAGGTTTTCATAAATCATTATTTGAATTAACTCTTTTTCTAAAGTACCCTCACCCCGAATCCAATCTGGTTTCACAAGCCTTAGATCTAGGGGTGTCGGCGTGCTCCAAAATCTAGGACATGTTTTTAACTTAGAACATGGTAGCAGGTTCCTATTTTCCGCGATAAATAGGTGGCGACTCCATAACAGTTCTTAAAGGTTTTTCCAACTTAATCTTTTTTAACTTTAAAATCCGCCCTTAAGCAAGACGCCGAGTTGGGTCCGATCCCGGGTTCCACATCCGTTCATGGAAACAGCTTTACCATAAATCATTTCATTCAAAGAGAAAATACAGCTATTATCCTTTATTAAAATTGAAAATCCTTCTTTATCAAGAACGGATACAGAAATAATGTTTTTAGATAAACTAGGTACATAGTAACAGTTATTCAGAAATAACTCAAATTCGCTCGGGAGTTGGATTACATATGTTCCTACTGAAACGGCAACAACTCTTGCTCCATTCCCCACTCGCAGGTGTACATCACCTCTTGCCAGAGTTTTGATGCTTCTTAGGCCCTGCAAATGATTGCACAGATGAGAACCACAACCAGTATCAAGTACCCAAGTTCCGAAACTTGCATGGTTAATCTCAATCATATGAATAAAAGAAGACATACCAACAGGAACGACGCGGCCTGCCTTAATGTCCTCAGCATACACGGGACAGTTACGCCTCCAATGCCCAGACTTGTGGCAATGGTGGCACTCCATGGTTTGCTTCGCTTTTGCCTTGCCTTGTGAGCTACCGCTAGACTCACCAGGCCCACTCTTCGCAACCATTGGCTTTTTAAACTTTGGCTTACCTACAGCTAGGTTAGCCGGAGCCTTACCCTTACCCTTCTTGTTGCCGATCATGAGAACATCTTGTTTCATACTCCCACTCAACTGCAGATCACTCTCCGTCTGTACGAGGAGTGAGTGAAGCTCATGCAGACTTTTCTGCATGTCATTCATGTAATAGTTTGCCCTAAATAGGGCATACCCATCATGAAGAGAGTGGAGCACTCGATCAATGATGATCTTCTCATCGATCTTGCAACCAAGCTCCTCCAATTTCTCAACGTTCTCGATCATGGCGAGAAGGTGTGGACCAACCGGTTGGCCCTTTTGGAGTCTAGCTTCGAAGAAACGAGTGGTATACTCGTAACTCTTGATTCTCGGAGCTTTCGAGAACTCTTTGGTTAGGGTGGTGAAAATCTTGTTTGCACCCTGGGTTATGAACCTTATTTGCAAATTGGATTCCATTGAATAGATTAGTACGTTCTGTATCGCACCCGCCTCCATCATGAAATCATTGTAAAGATAGAGTTCATTTGCTCCTGCATCGGGAGCTGGTTTAGCCGGCAGTGGCTCAGTCAAGTACTTGAGCTTACCGTCAGCGATGGCGGCATTCCGTAATGCGGCCTCCCAATCAGAGAAATTGGACCCATCATGCTTCAGTCGAGTAGACTGATTCATGCTGCCCATAAAAATTCTAAGCCATGATTCGCGATCTAGTGTAGCACTTGGCATTGGTTAATCGATCACGTCTGACCATTAGTTATAGTGGTTATATCTGTATATAACGTATTCGAACTGTGAAAAGAAAGAAGAAGAAGAGAGAAGATAAGAAATCATAGTTTTAAAAATTTAAGTCATAAAGCAACAACGTTTTAATGCAATGACTCGTGCACTCATATAATCGACCTCCCTCGAGAATTATATAAATGATCCCAAGACTCAATTTCTTTAAATTGATAAGCCAACCACTTGGCTAATTCTACTGTTAGAATTTGTAGATACCCGTATCCGTACCCCCCAAAAACAAACCCGATGATGAAAAGGACTTTCATGCATGCTTTTAAAAGAGTCGAAACGGTACAAAAGTGTCTAAAACGTATTAGTCATTTTTAGCGTATTAATTTGGATTTGCATAATCATGAAAATGAATGTCAATTTTAGTCATTATGAGCGTAACACGAGCACAATTTAGGAACGTCTTATTAAGCCAAGCCACAAAAACAAATTTCAACTAGCTACAAAACGGCCCAAACTTACAAAAACGACCCAAAAACTCACACTAACACAACACTCAAAACGGGCCAAAGTGCGTCCCGTGTCACATTTTCACAAAACTAGACTCTACAATACCGTAAAATAATATAACCTAATATTATTTTATTTCGAGCCAAAACCGAAAAACACGACAAAAACCGAAGCACGAAAATCGAAATTAGACCAAAAACCAACTTGGCCTAAAATATCCAAACAAAACATAATCATTACCCTAATCATACGTTTCCTAAACAAAGGCGGCATAACAGCCCACCAAAACAAAATAACAATCGCCAGTTGACAGGCGATTAAATTTCTAATCGCCTGTCAACAGGCGATTATTATTTTGTTTCATACCAGCCGCCTTTTGTTATTTCTCTTACAAAATCCAACCCAAACAAAATTAAAAACGCCTGTACACAGGCGATTTAATTTTGTGCACCCACAAAAACCAGCCATTTTCCTATAAATACCAACCCACTTCACTTCATTTCAATATCGGTTTTACAAAACACACAAAAATACTCACAAAATCCACTCAAAAATACCGTCTTTGCATTTTCGAAAGGTAAACATTTTACCTACGTTTTGGGACGTTTTGAGACTCGGACAAAGGGGTTACATTAACCCCAACCCGATATTGGCATTAGCGAAGCCGTATTCGTAATACGGTTGTAGCAATTCGGATTCATAATCCGTCTAAACCCCGCCAATATCGCATAAATAACGACTCATTATCACTAAAGCAAACCGACGTCACTTTTATAATTATGCAAGTCCTCATTCATGCATTAAATAACGACTAGAATCACGGATCCAACACTAAATTGTACCGTTTCATAGAGTCTTTTAGCATGTCAAAAACTGAGGGTTTTCACAAATTCTTAAAGAGTCAAATACGAGGTCGGAAAATAACGTTTATGGTAATAATTTAATCAATAAATTATTATTTAACGTACATTTCCTATAGTAAAGTCATTATTTTGACTATTTACATTATTTATGCATTTTTATCGAGTCATATATATTCGCACTTGTACGTAGCGTCATTTTAGCCCAAATATCGAAATTAACTAAATGTTTTCAAATTAGTAGAGACTACTTTTACGTAGGCTTTTTGATTTCAGTTTTCAAAAACACATTTTTGTCAAAACTTTTGAAAAGTAACCTCACTCCGAATCCCTTCTCTGGTTTCAAACCTTAGATTGATAGATATCGACGCATCTTGAAATCTGAGACACTCGTGTCTTGTATTTCAAGACGCGTTGAATAGGTTCCAAATTCCTTTAATATTTGGTGGCGACTCCGAAAATACATTTTCAAAAAGGATTTTTCTACTTTTCTTTTTTGGTCACAAATTCATGCAATGATCTCCCCCATTTTTACAAAACTTCGAGCACTCTTTCCTGCGAGGCGCATTCCGCTTTCGGCGCCCAAGACGGCGAGGGCGGCGCGCAGTGGCGCCGATTGGTCACTTTTCCTGCACCTTCACCGGTGGCGACTACTGGGACGAGCATGATTTTATTATTTTTGAAAAACTTGTTTTTCTTTTATTTTAAATCATAAAGAAGTGAAGCTTGAAACTTTGAAAACATTTACGCTTCGATATTTGGGCAAAAATGCGTTGAGTCTAATCCTCTGATTCAAACCACACCCTTTGAGGAACGGCCCTCAAGAACTCTCGCCATAAGCGAGGTAACTCGACACACCGTTCTCTCACCCTCCACGATTACAAATGCGGCATCCGCACAAACGATCGTAACCAGTCAAACTCGGACGCTCTAGGGCCGTCTTGAATTCACACCTAAGGCGTGTGTAGTCTTGCGGGTGCCCCTACCTAAACGTTACGGGGAATGGCGGAGGGAACCTTACCTATAAGCCAAAAACCTGTGTTTATATGTACAAGTGTGAGGCTATAGTACCCTCACTATAGTCGTCTTTCAAAACCATTTCATGCAAAAACATTTCCTAGGCATTATACATTTAAAATACGTCCATTTTGAAAATTCATTTTTAAACTTTTTTTCAAAAAGGTCATACTTTTTTTTACACGCCGTTAGGCTCTTTGACCTATAGTCATTTGAGTTTGATAAATAAAATGCCAGTGCATTTAAAACCGATCCAGGATAATCACTAGATCCCCGATCTTTTTCAAAACGTAAATGAATTATGCGACTGACGTATCGTCATAATACATTTATTGCAAAAAATTTCATAGAGCAAAAACCCGTAAATGTCAATTCATTTCGGAGATTTTAAATGAAATTAACTTTTAGAACATTAGATTTAGCTTTAAGTCGAGTGACTCTTTAGTCGTCCCGATTTAATCTTTTTCTCTCAAAAACAAAAAACGCGGGCTCACTCATATGTGAACCCGTTGATTTACTCTTTGAATCGAGTGACTTATTGTCATTTTCGATTTAAATTCCTGAGTCACACGTAAAAGGCGAACAATTGATTGCCTTTTACCCAATTTTAACATCCTCAGATCGGCTAGCCTATCGCTACTTCGGTTTGATCCTTTTTATCGTAATCTAATGATGAACCCCTGGCAACATACCGCCAAACTGGGTTAATCAGATTATGATCATACAAATTTTTCAACCTCGAGAATAGAGACGTGTCAATATGCCTTTACCTCAAAAGCTTCCCGTGTCATTTTAAAAGCTAAAAACACGAGTCGAGTCTTGCACCCACTTTTTTTTACTTCTTTGAATGCGATTCTTCGTTAAGTCTTTTCTTCCTTTTTAGAATCACTAAAGGTTTGAAAACTTTGTCAGGTCCACTCATTGAAAAACCCTGGATACACAACAAACCTCCCATTGAACAAAACCTGGATACACGACGAACCAAGAACCGTCACTTAAACCCACCTCCGCCTCCAAAGAAGCGCGCCTACAACAAATCAAAACCAAAACCTGTAATGGCCTTTCAACAAGATGAAGGTTTCGGCAAACCGCCACCACCCCCGCCGGAAGTAACTGCCGAACAAGTCCGACAGCTCAATGATAAGATAGCTAGCCTCACTACGACGATCGAGCAAATGGCCATCATGCAAAAATTTGAGGCAGAGAAGAACGCCGCGCGCCTCGCCGAAGAATCCGAACGGAACGTCAGGTCCATGCTACCAGACGAGTTAGCACTCAGCGATCTTCCCATTTTCAAAGGTCATGAAAGCTCGCTCGTACATGTCAAAGCTTTCAAGTCTAAAATGGCCATCATAGGTGTCGAACCCCCCGCATGGGCCACATTATTCCCAGATTCGGCCGGACGCACAACCCAGTAAGGCATGGTTCTATGCTTTAGAGCCACACAAACCGTAGTTTCGAGGACATAACGGTGGCATTCGATTCTGATGCGGGACAACAATGACATCCAAGTCTCGCTCGTGCTTTGGAGGTCCCGACTCGTAAAGACAATGAAGGGTTTACCGAGATACCTAACACGTTGGAAGAAGCTGCGTGCTCAAATACCTAACCGCCGAGGGACACCGATTTAATCACTAAATTCATCAACAACCTTACCCTGCATACCAACAACACCTACACACGGAAATTTCGACAATTTCTCAACACTCGGCGTCGTCGGTGAACTCATTGAAGACGACCTCTGCAAAGAAAATAGGAATAAGAATACGGTCGCGGATATCAAGGAAGCTCGCCTCAAGCCACCGCCAAAGTCGAGCCCATACACGCTTATCAACGCACCGGGCGCACTAAAGGCACCGCCGATTTTTACAAAGACTCTAAGGCCCCGGCGCTTCCACCAAAAGGTTAGGATACCTTTAGATGACAAGATCATCACCACAAAGGCCTCGGACTTCCAAGCGCCTCCAACGGCTAAAGCTCGTAGAAAACGCCGCCAATCTACTAACGACCTAAGCGGTTTCAATTCAAGTATCTACACTGAGTATAGGGTCTAGCGTCCTTATGACGCCTTGAAATTTTCTTAACGGCAGGGTCACTAGGTTACGTTACTAAAGTAGTAAACCTAATTGAAAAACTAGAGTCATTAAGGTTATCCAAAGCTCCCTCGTCTGAGCTATCTTCAAATGTAACTGCTTTTGATAACATTAATAACATGAAAGTTTTTGGTTATTCTTTGCCTCATTTAAAATCTACATATTCTAATGAATGCGATAATTTCAAACAAAATAACATTGCATTATATAGATACATTGCAAGCATTGTCTCAGAACCCGAACAGGACCCCATTATTGAAGACACAACAACCATCAACATAGGCACGCCCGAAGAACCTCAAGAACTGCAACTGGGGGCTTCCCTAAGCACAGAAGAAAGGGCCACATATACCAAGCTCCTCGCAGAGTTTAAGGACGTCTTTGCCTGGTCATATAAGGACATGCCCGGCATAGACCGCCAGATAGCTGAACACCGCATCCCGATCAAGCAAGGTTCCAGACCCGTCAAACAGAAGCTCCGACGCATCAAGCCAGAATGGTCTCTCATGGTCAAAGAAGAGATCGAAAAGCAACTACAAGCTGGATTCATCCGAGTCATTGAATACTCTGATTGGGTCTCCAACATGGTGCCGGTAAGGAAGAAAAACGGCAAAATACGAGTATGTGCCGACTTCCGGGACCTAAACAAATCCTCGCCCTATCGACCCCAAACCAATGGAGCCGGCTGGCAAAGAAACAAGGCGATCGTCACCATACTCGAGGAAATGATCGACAGCTGCAAAGATTGGCCCAACAAGATACCATATGCATTATGGGGATACCGCACTACCATTCGCACGCCCACAGGCATGACCCCCTATTTCCTCACCTATGGCATAGAAGCCGTCCAACCAGTGGAAATAGAAATACAGTCTCTACGCATACTAATGGAAAGTAGCATCCCGGAAGTAGAAGGGGCCCGTGAACGGTACGAACAACTCATACTCCTGGACGAACGCCGACTGCATTCCCTGAGTACCGTACGAATGTACCAAGCCCGACTACAACGAGCATTCAACAAACGAGTTAAGCCACGACACATAAAAGTAGGTGATCTCGTACTAAAGTCAGTACGAGCACCACTTCCAGTCGACCCACGAGGAAAATTCAAGCCTAATTGGGCTGGACCCTACCTCGTCAAGGAAACCTTCACAGGCGGAGCAGTAAAACTAACCGGCTTGGACGGTCAAGAGTTTAACCTAGCAACGAACCTCGACCAGCTCAAAAAGTACTACCCTTAAAAATGCCTTGCAATGTATCTATGAAATGCGAAATTTTCTAAAAATCAATTCATGGACCGGCATGTCCTTAAACATGTTCATGGGCCGGCATGCCCCTAAACATGCTCTTTCTCTCCACAAAAATCAAAAGCAATTCCTGGACCGGCATGTCCTTAAACATGTTCATGGACCGGCATGTCCTTAAACATGTTCATGGGCCGGCATGCCCCTAAACATGCACATTCACCACAAAAAAGCAAACACAACTCTTGGGCCGGTATGCCCCTAAACATACATTTCCCGAACTACGCCGGTTTGATTCCATTTTCCATGGATACGTAGGCAGCTTTGCAAAAAGTACAACCGATATTCAACACAAAAATGACACGTCCAAAACTTAAAAAAGTCAAGGACATAGTCGCCACAAAATTCGTCTTGCAAACCTAAGGGTAAAAAGACGATACTTAACACAAAATGACACGTCCAAAGCTTAAAAAAGTCAAGGACATAGTCAACACAAAAAATTCGTCTTTTAAACCTAAAGGGTTAAAAGGACGATATTCAACACAAAAAATGACACGTCCAAAGCTTAAAAAAGTCAAGGACATAGTCAACACAAAAATTCGTCTTTTAAACCTGAGGGTAAAAGGAACAACATTCAACAATAAACGACAAACCCAAAGCTTAAAAAGGTCGAGGGAATAGTCAATACAAAAAATTCCTAAAAACAAGAACCATACTTACATTCTAAACTTTGAAAAAAGAATTAGAGCCAAGGAATTTCACACAGAATAATAAGCAAAATGAGGCAAAGTCGTAAATAAAAACCTGATTTTTATTAATCTTAAAAAGAACGGTTACATTTTGGATTTTTCAAAAGTAGGAGCATAACTACAACCTTAGAGATACACTAACAACACTACAATATATTACAATACTTATACAAATCCCGGCATGTACATCGGGTTTAGGATAGACGTAATACGAACATAATAAAATACAACATAATATGAACATAATACTAACAACAACACAATAAAACAAACACCAGATTCCCTTAGCCACCAATAGCTCCAAACTCCTCGACCAATGGATGCACTCCCTCCGCCAGAAATGAACACGTGAAATCTTAGGTCCCAATAGTCGAGACAAGCATCTAAGAACTCGGGCTCTATTTGAACCTGCCTCAGGCCCAGGAGTACCCCGATACCGCAATCTTTCAAGTCCTTCTCCTCCCGCCCCGACAAGGATGAACATCAATGACGCAAGTTTCCTTCGAAGTTCTCCATAACTCGACGAACGTTCCGTAAATATTTTGAATATCTTTGGAATGCCGAGAATAGAACGTTGAAAGGATGAGTAAAATGAGTTAACCTAGCCCTCCTATTATAGTCGAGCTTTGCCAAACAAAGTACAACACAAAAACATAGACGCTAGTGAACAGGCGATTTTCTTTTTGTTCCCTGACAAAATTATTCGATTTTCTTACAACTCTTACACACCTACGCCCTAAACCTTTAACTTATTACCCCTATTACCCATTTACCGACCTCTTGGTCAACATTTACGGTCCCGTAGCGTCGTCTCGATTTGCGTAGTCGGCTCCCGTTTTTCAAATTTTCCACATTTACAAAACACGATTTTCGCATTCACAATTTTCGTCTCAAAACGTCGTTTTAGCTCCCATTTTTACAATGTCAAAAGCGTCTTTTTACGAGTCTAAAATACTTTTTAAACAGCATATTTCAAAACTCTGCATTTAGTTTAATCATAAACGAGTCAGTCTCAATCGAGACATGTATGTATGTTTTTACGACTAACGACTTTTTGCAGGTACGCTCGCAAATACGAAAGGATTTCAGGCCCAGCCACAACCTGACCACGCATTTTTCGAGACAAGACGAAATAACCTAAGTTTCGGACGCCGTACGTAGAGCCTTTAACCATAAGCAAAGCCCAAACAACCACTTATAAACACCTACAAAACACCAAAACCACAAATAGAAGCCGAAGTACCTGGCCGTATGTGCAAGCCCTAATACATAAGCCGTCAAATACAAATACTAATACACATAATACAAGTCCAAAATACATGTACCACGTCACGAAGTCTGAAATACAAATCGACAATTTCAAGCTCATCGTGGATCGGGTCACGACGCTCTAGGACGACGCAAGGAATCGATCTCAAGACGATAACCACCACCTCCCGCTTCACGCCACTCATCAACCATCCCCATGAAAACCTCCGTCACACGGCCTCGAGCTGCCGCGCCTCCATCCCGGGCCTCGACTCTCACCGGTCCTCACTGGTCCTCAACCTCGCCCCGAACCTCGACCTCGACCCAATACACTTTCAACCCATTTCAAACACAATTTCAACTCAAACCACAAAAATAATATACCTCTTTGACAAGTCCCAACAAAAACGCGTAGCCTCCTCACGAGACGTTCATAAAAACCTAACTTTTTATGAGAAAAACCAAAAAGCGCGTAGCCTCCTCACGAGACGTTCATAAAAACCTAACCTTTTATGAGAAAAACACGTAGCCTCCTCACGAGAAGTTCATAAAAACCTAACCTTTTATGAGAAAAACACGTAGCCTCCTCACGAGACGTTCATAAAAACCTAACTTTTTATGAGAAAAACCAAAAGCGCCAGAGCCTCCTCACGAGACGCTCATAAAACCTAACCTTTTATGAGAAAAACACGTAGCCTCCTCACGAGACGTTCATAAAAACCTAGCCTTTTATGAGAAAAACACGTAGCCTCCTCACGAGACGTTCATAAAAACCTAGCCTTTTATGAGAAAAACACGTAGCCTCCTCACGAGACGTTCATAAAAACCTAGCCTTTTATGAGAAAAACACGTAGCCTCCTCACGAGACGTTCATAAAAACCTAACCTTTTATGAGAAAAACACGTAGCCTCCTCACGAGACGTTCATAAAAACCTAACTTTTTATGAGAAAAACCAAAAAGCGCGTAGCCTCCTCACGAGACGTTCATAAAAACCTAACCTTTTATGAGAAAAACACGTAGCCTCCTCACGAGACGTTCATAAAAACCTAGCCTTTTATGAGAAAAACACGTAGCCTCCTCACGAGACGTTCATAAAAACCTAACTTTTTATGAGAAAAACCAAAAGCGTGTAGCCTCCTTTAAGAGACGTTCATAAAAGCCTAACCACTTTTATAAAACCAAACCAAAAGCGCGTAGCCTCCTTTAAGAGACGTTCATAAAAGCCTAACCACTCTTATAAAACCAAACCAAAAGCGCGTAGCCTCCTCAAGAGACGTTCATAAAAGCCTAACCACTTTTATAAAACCAAACCAAAAGCGCGTAGCCTCTTCACGAGACGTTCATAAAAACCTAGCCCTTTTTATGAGAAACACAAAAACACGTAGCCTCCTCATGAGACGTTCATAAAAACCTAGCCCTTTTTATGAGAAATACAAAAACACGTAGCCTCCTCACGAGACGTTCATAAAAACCTAGCCCTTTTTATGAGAAACACAAAAACACGTAACCTCCCTATGAGACGTTCACAAAAAAACCTAATCCTTCACAAAAAACGCCAACCATTCTTATAAACCAAGCCCAAACGCCAGTAACCTCTCGCTACGAGACGCCCAAACGCACGGCGAGCGCAAGCGTAAGCGCAAACGAAGCACAGCCAGGAGCGCAAGCCAGAAGCGCAAGCCAGAAGCGCAAGCAAAGCACAGCCGGGAGCGCAAGCCAGAAGCGCAAGCAAAGCACAAGCAAAGACACGAGCAAGGCGCCCGGGAGTACTTCAGCCACATGCAGCCGACACGCTTAAACATGTAGGACCGTCATGTCCTTAAAAACATGTCGCCCTCCTCGCATTTCCCGACGCTAAGTCCTCGTCTCTCCCATAAGACACATGCTTAGCGCCGCCAGGTAGTATCGAGACTGTAATGGTCCGGATACTATCTTTAAGTTTGACTAACGCTTTGTCCAAGCTCAGTCAAACTGGGGGCTCTGTAGATACCCGTATCCGTACCCCCCAAAAACAAACCCGATGATGAAAAGGACTTTCATGCATGCTTTTAAAAGAGTCGAAACGGTACAAAAGTGTCTAAAACGTATTAGTCATTTTTAGCGTATTAATTTGGATTTGCATAATCATGAAAATGAATGTCAATTTTAGTCATTATGAGCGTAACACGAGCACAATTTAGGAACATCTTATTAAGCCAAGCCACAAAAACAGCCCAACTAGCTACAAAACGGCCCAAACTTACAAAAACGACCCAAAAACTCACACTAACACAACACTCAAAACGGGCCAAAGTGCGTCCCGTGTCACATTTTCACAAAACTAGACTCTACAATACCGTAAAATAATATAACCTAATATTATTTTATTTCGAGCCAAAACCGAAAAACACGACAAAAACCGAAGCACGAAAATCGAAATTAGACCAAAAACCAACTTGGCCTAAAATATCCAAACAAAACATAATCATTACCCTAATCATACGTTTCCTAAACAAAGGCGGCATAACAAATTTCACCAAAACAAACTAACACTCGCCAGTTGACAGGCGATTAAATTTCTAATCGCCTGTCACCAGGCGATTATTATTTTGTTTCATACCAGCCGCCTTTTGTTGTTTCTCTTACAAAATCCAACCCAAACAAAATTAAACGCTGTACACAAAGCGATTTAATTTTGTGCACCCACAAAAACCAGCCATTTTCCTATAAATACCAACCCACTTCACTTCATTTCAATATCGGTTTTACAAAACACACAAAAATACTCACAAAATCCACTCAAAAATACCGTCTTTGCATTTTCGAAAGGGAAACATTTTACCTACGTTTTGGGTCGTTTGAGACTCGGACAAAGGGTTACATTAACCCCAACCCGATATTGGCATTAAGCGGCCGTATTCGTAATACGGTTGTAGCAATTCGGATTCATAATCCGTCTAAACCCCACCAATATCGCATAAATAACGACTCATTATCACTAAAGCAAACCGACGTCACTTTTATAATTATGCAAGTCCTCATTCATGCATTAAATAACGACTAGAATCACGGATCCAACACTAAATTGTACCGTTTCATAGAGTCTTTTAGCATGTCAAAAACTGAGGGTTTTCACAAATTCTTAAAGAGTCAAATACGAGGTCGGAAAATAACGTTTATGGTAATAATTTAATCAATAAATTATTATTTAACGTACATTTCCTATAGTAAAGTCATTATTTTGACTATTTACATTATTTATGCATTTTTATCGAGTCATATATATTCGCACTTGTACGTAGCGTCATTTTAGCCCAAATATCGAAATTAACTAAATGTTTTCAAATTAGTAGAGACTACTTTTACGTAGGCTTTTTGATTTCAGTTTTCAAAAACACATTTTTGTCAAAACTTTTGAAAAGTAACCTCACTCCGAATCCCTTCTCTGGTTTCAAACCTCAGATTGATAGATATCGACGCATCTTGAAATCTGAGACACTCGTGTCTTGTATTTCAAGACGCGTTGAATAGGTTCCAAATTCCTTTAATATTTGGTGGCGACTCCGAAAATACATTTTCAAAAAGGATTTTTCTACTTTTCTTTTTTGGTCACAAATTCATGCAATGATCTCCCCCATTTTTACAAAACTTCGCACTCTTTCCTCAAGGGAAAGATTCCGCCTTCTTCACCAAGACGGCGTAGGGCGGCGCTGCGCAGGCGTCGATAGGTCACTTTTCCGGTACCTTCAGAATTCTTGGTCGATAGATTTCAGTAAATCCTATCTATTAGTCCACTATAACTACGAGATATTACTCGAACTATAGTGTTGAGGTAAAATAGGTCAACGCATACTACTTACCCAACGTAGAAGGGGTCATGTGGAGAGTAAGGTCCTACATGCCTACCGACGAAGAAGGGGCTCATAGCATGCTTTTCCTATAAAGACTAATCTCAATTTTAGAATAAGAGGAATGTCACATCATCTCATTTTAATTCATTTTAAGTGAACAAATATCTAGCATTTACGTGAATGTTTAATTTGAGGTGATAGCCCTAAACGAGTGACATCCGTATGTCTATGAAAAAGAATGCAACTATATGATCCATTTTCATGCATATTAGGTGGTTTGGTTTAGTTTAGGCGGAATATGATGCTACTATCTAACGTGAATGCAATGAAAAACGGTAAAGGAAAAACGCAAAAAGGAAAAACACCTAGTGTGGCCTAACCCTATGAAAATAAAGACAAATACAAATTGGAATCCATCCATGGACCCTAAGCAAGTCTTCATTCTTCATCTTGGGCTTTAAGTGGGAGTCCATCTTGAATCTTCATCTTGAATCTTCTCAAAATTACATATTTGAATTACAAAATAAACCTATTTACATTCTAATTCAAAATATGCCAAAATTAAAATATTACAAAATGGGAGATTCGAGATCTCAAAAATACAACCAAAATTATGTTTCCTTCATTACGAAAACATAATCTTCTAAGGCCAGACTAGTAAATTACAACCGTTTGTACAAAAATTAATGCGTAAAATAAACCATTCATGCAAACATTCATTCACAAATATAAAGCATCAACTAAACATAATAAAATCAATGCAAAACGAATTGATTAAATCCAAACCACCTCTTTTAAATGATTAAAATTATGCAACAATTCCTTAATTGTTCATAATATCTTATAATCAAAACAATAATCCAAAAGAAATAATTTATATTATCATTATAACATAAATTAGATCATAATAATATTTTAAACTTCTTTAAAATATTAGGTATCATAATTATTATGAACTGCTTCATAATAGCACAAAATATATTATCTTTATAATATAACAAAATATGAAATCTTGTAGAAGATAAAATTTCCAAAAATTAAACAATTATATTCGGCCAACATTAAATAATATCCGAAATTAATTTTTTTTTTTTTTTTTTTTAAATTAAAACCTCACGGCCAACTAAACAAAATAAAAAATTTTTTTACCAAAAATACAATTTTAATTCGGCCAAAATAAAATAAATGAATTAAACTTATTTAATTCGATTATGCTAATAATTAGATCAATCCTAACTCAATTTTAATCCGTATTAAACATTGATTTAAGAGATTCAAACTAACTTTTTAGATTAAAAATCTTAAACTGATAGATCTAATGATTAACATCATGTATGTTCATTAACATACAAAAATTTGGTCCTTTTATGTTTTAATTCAATCAGTATTAAATCAAAACCTATACAAAATCATATATTATAGTTTTAACATCTTAAAACATTGATAAATATGAATCAAAAAGACCAAATCATGCCAAAATTTAAACAAAAACATACGGCCATCACACAAAAACAATTCGGCCACTCAAAGATTTTGTTTAAAAATTATACAAAAGCGATTTTATGAAAACCTTATAAAAATTTCATGTGCCCTATTGCTTTGATACCACTTGTAGGTTTATATCGGTATATAGACCTTTAAATTCACAGGATTATAATGAAAACTTTTATAAGATTTAAAGTCATAAATTGAAATTGCATAATAAAACAATAAGATTTAGAATTAACCTTTAATCCTTGTAAATCGGCCTATGAACAATACCAAAATTATGGTATCTCCTAATCAAAACACCCAAGATATGTGTGAAATATGCCTTTTGAATTTGCTAGAAAAGTTGAAGAGGAAAACTATTTTTCTCTCTAGGATTTTTATGTTGTAGAAGTGATGAATGATTAGAGTAGTTTTAGAAGAGAATTAGGAAACCAATTATACTCCTAATCCCACCAAAGTGGCCGGCCAAATTAGGGTATTTGGGGAGATTATAATCTCCTCAAATATCTATCTTATTGACCAAGAAATTGTATCTAGACTAAAATGAATCTAGACACTTTTCTTTTGATCATTTAGCTATTAATATAATGCACCTCATATTACTAGTGTCATCTGCATGGACCGACTATAATATATTATAAATATCCTTATATTTATAATTTACTAATTAATTATAACGGTTTATATTTAATTAGCTTGCATTATACATGACAATTAAATATAACATTTTATATTCAATTCACGAATTACATTTAATTCGCCTCAGCTAAAATTATTTAATCAGTATTAAATAGTAATTAACCATTACACTGACTAACATTTTAGTCAGTAACATCATCACACTGACTAACATTTTAGTCACATTTGACTAACCTTTTAGTCAACAACACTAACTAACTGTTTAGCCATTAAGTAAGGCATCAATATGATCATTTTATAAAATAATCATATCTCTCAAACACATCCTCTAGGTGTGACTCTTAGGGACCAGTTGATCACCGCCATCTGTATGACAATAACGTCAAACTTATCTAGCAAGCCAACCGTTATCGATAAACGTTAATCAACTGATTAAATACAAAATGTACCCTGTGTACCTTTAGAGATTTATTTATGTTATTGCACTAACTGTGGAGGACACTAACCCCAACACCATGGGCCTCGGCGGGCTCACTTCGGTCCGCCCATGAGCTTGGTCTATTTTTTTTCTTTAATAAAAATTGAAATTTTACTTACTTTTTTTTAATTGTGTTGTATATTTGTATTTGGTATGAGTTTATATATAAATTGATATAATAAGTATATTTTGTAACTTTTGTAATGATCATTCGGAACTTTTTAAATAAAAGAATAATAAAAAGATAACAAGAAGCGTTGGGTGGTGAATAAATAAATTAAAATATTGAGTGTTTGTATAGGTTATAAATGAATTAAAAAATATACTCCTTATAAAGTATAAATAAAAAAGAAAATAAAAAAAAAAATGTAAAGAAAACTAACAATCAGCAACAAATTACAAAGATACAAGCTTTAGCATTGTCTACTCTTCTACTTCAACGACTCATCCACTAGCTGGCCCACATGCTGGACACGTCGTGCCGCGTGCTGGGTCGGGCTAATCTTGCAAATATTATATTTTTGGCGCTGTGGCCCATGGTGGTGGGCCTCGTGCCGTGCCGGGCCAGAGAGCTACGATCCCATGGGCCGTGCCGAACCAATAATGAGCTGGGTTGGGTTAGGCCACCTACAGATATACCTGTCAAACGGGTCGGGCGGGCGGGTTTCGGGTTCGGGTAACTATTATACGGGTAACATATGGGTCGGATGTATTTCGGGTTCGGATAGTATACAGGTCGGGTGTACACGGGTTCCAGGTCGGGTTAGGGTCAAAATACGGGTTAATCAACGTTTTTTTATCTATATTTTTTTTTTTCTTTTTTTTTTGTATAACGGATTAACTCTTAGTAAAAAAAACTACTCTCTTCCTTTATAGTCAAACTTTACCTGATGCCAAAACACAAATATTAATTAAGATTAGTGGAAGTTGTCCCTTGTAACTGTACTTCATTAGTCATTACTGACAAGTGGGTGAATTACTAATGTGAAGACTTTGGAGTGAAATCTTGTCGTTTTCACTATTTTCCTCTCAAATTTAGAATGTAGAAGCACTTATCTTCTCCCCAAATTTGATTTTACATCCCACCAAATCAAAAAATTTAAACTTTTTAGTTTCCCTCCAAATGCACTATTTACACTTTTAGGGTGCTTTAACTAAAAAAAAATAAAAAAATAGTCATATATATGGTGCCTCCAAAAAACCAACTCTAATTGATATATTATTGAAAAATTAATTTTTTTTAATTATAAGTTCCAAAACTGAAAACTTAAAAATAAGTTTATAGATGCGTGTGTCTCTATTAAATCGATATTTATAATATTAGATCCATATATGTAGTTTCCAAGTTGTATATTCAAATTTAAAATGTTATCTCGAACTACCGACTTAAAAATATATCATTTTCTTTTTTCTCATTTTTCTCATTTATTCTCCATATATATTTTGTTTCAAAATTTAATAATAATGAGATTCAGATGCCTCAAATTCATAATGGCAAATGTAACTAACAAACATTATTAAAATGATTGATTCTATAATTATTGAATAATAAAGATTATTATTTAAGTGAATTTTCAATTATGAAAAATTTATTAGTTGTGAAATGATTAAAATTAGTGTGTAGTAGAAATTTTACATGTAAATTGAAACTGATAAAGACATTTTATATATAGGAACGTAAGTTTTTTTACTCAACGGGTTAACCCGCTACGGGTCGGGTTTTGACCCATTGTTTTCGGGTCATTTCGGGTTCGGGTAGATTTTGGGTTCGGGTGAAGAAGCGAGTTATGCTATCGTTTCTGAGTCGGTTTCAGGCGGTTTATCGGGTCGGTCGATTGACAAATTTCTACTGCACTACGCCCAAAATTGCCACCTCTACCCCTAAGTCCCCTAGTTATATCAAGTAATTTGGGTAGGATTAAAAATTGGTTACAATAGTGAATAACGTTGTCGTATTTATGGCACACGAGGAAAGCATCTTTGTACTCTATAAAATAACACGAGAATCATAAGATACGGAGTACAAGACTTACTCATGAAGTGCAAAGACAAGTAAAAAAAAAAAAAAAAAATCAGCTTTACAAAATCACAAATCATATGAGAATCACAGATTAAGTTGCACAGAAAAGCTGCAAATTTGTTGATCAAAACAACAACAATAATGATGAATACATCGAACAAGACATCAACAGAAGATGAATTTTCAGTGTTTGTGTTAGCTTCTGATTTGGGGGTGGATGCTCGACCTTTCTTAAACCCTGACAACAATCATTCTAATTCTAATTCAATTCTTGAGGATGATAATTGGCAAGATTGTCCTTCTTATTTTGCTGATGAAGATTTTTCCGACCTCGAAACCCGTGATTTTATCCGTCTTCAGGGCTCCGATAAGTCTGCTTTTCCTATTTTTCGCATCGTCGGCAAATTCTTTCCTGGTATATTTTTCTTTCATTTTGCTGTGATTAGGTTTTTGTGATTTTGAGGGATTTTTTTTATTGTTTTTGTATGCTGGGATTTTGGGGTTTTCTGGGTTTCGATTGTTATGTTGATTGATTGATTGATAAATTGGTGTGATAATAATCAATTTACACTGTTGATCATGGAGAAATTTATGATTTTTGACACTTTGATTTACTGTTTTCTGGTTAAGTTGCTGCTATCCTTTGATACTCTATTAGATAAAGGGATTGATTTCTCTTTGTGTGAGACGGTTTCATGGGGTGCGATCATACTAGCACTAGTGCAGTGAATCCCATCAGATCAGATGTTAGCGATTAAGCGTGTTTTGTTTGATTAAGCGTGCTTTAGGTTATTAGATTGTCGTGGGATGTTTTTATGTCAGTTCATCTGTGAAGCAGGAGCATCAGTTTAGTACTTCTCTTAGGTGGTTAGGTGTTCACTATACTATTGGAATACACGATTTTATGACGAAACTTCGTGGAATAAGTCAATGCTGTGATTTGCAGAAATACTTTGTCCCGCAGAAGTGTGTTTACTACCATTGAATAGTTGTGTAACTTGTAAGTGAATGTCCTGCAATAACTGATGACTACGTTTTTCCATTATTTTCAGCGACAATCATCAGTGCTGAACGCCTGAAGAAGTATGTTTTCTACAAAATTTATACTGAGCTGCCCGAGGGTCCATTCTCCATTCTGTATATGCATACCACTGTGCAGAAGGATGAAAATTCGCCTGGCATGACTATTTTGCGATGGATTTACGAAGATCTCCCTGCTGAAATCAAAGACAGGCTTCAAGTCGTTTATTTTCTCCACCCTGGGCTCCGATCTAGGCTTGCTTTTGCAACTCTTGGACGGTTTTTCTTGAGTGGAAAGTAAGTTACTCTATTAGAAATGGGAAGCAACTGTCTCCTTTTTCCAGCATCGATTACTTGGAGCTTTAGTTCCTTTGATTTAAAACAACGTAATTGTAATATTAGACGTCTTATTGCTGCAGCTTGTACTGGAAAATCAAGTATGTGAGCCGTCTGCAATACCTTTGGGATGACATAAAGAAAGGGGAAGTCGAGATCCCGGAATTTGTGAAAAGTCACGACGATATACTTGAGAACAGGCCTCTAACTGATTACGGCATTGAGCCAGATCCTCTGCACCTCACTGAAATCCCTTCAACTGCTCATTCTTTTGTGAGGCACCAGGAAAGGTGGGCGTCTCGAGAGTATATGTCTTGAGTTGACATAGTTACAAAATTACGTCATAAAAACGTGCTGTAAAATGTAACATGTAGTCGGCCCCTATGGCTTTGCATTGGTTTGAAGAAAGTTACGGACATATAGAGTGCCATACTGCTTGCTCTGTTATGTAAGACGGTTTTCGAAAAATATTCTGTTTGGATGGTGCTTTCTTCATAAGTTGTTGATTTGGTATTTGTGTTACTGAATGTACGAGGGATGTCAGACATTTACTCGTCTAGGACCTTGGTATTTGTGTTTGATGTTAGATATTGTGAAATTCACCATGTAAAATTTCGACAAAACAACAATGATTACCGCTGTGGCGCATCTTATATGGATACGTTTTAAAAAAGACGTCCTTACTCTACATGGCACAACACTTGATTAATCGACTGACGGTGGAAACTATTTTGTATCAAATACGGAGTATCATACAGGCGTTTCTCCTGAATCTAAATATAGAAGCCACAAAGTGAGTCAGTTTCACGAAATACATGATGGCATACATCGTTACATAGCGAAATGGCACAGGAACAACAACAACAACAACAAGAAGTAGTCAAGAATGCAACCACAGGCGGTCACGGAGTCTTTCTTCTCCAGCTCCAAACATTTCATCGACCCTTTCACCATCCCGATAAAAGTGGAATGTCGGGGTGTACCGAATCTGTTGGGTTGTCTCGGGACACTCGTCTATATCCGCATACACAAACGAAAGCTTCGAGAAGTCGTTACTCAACTTACGAAATGCAGGAAGAATCTGATTGCATACTCGACACCTGTTACATTACATTACGGCATATATAGTTGAATATATATCACAAAATTAACAAGTTGAAATCAACAACAAACATAACAAAGTAAAGTGGAAGGTTCAAGAGAAAACATACCATGATGCACCATAATTAATTACTGCCTGAGAAAAACCAACAAAATCACAAAGTTAAATAAAAAGATAAAAAGGAAATAATAAAGTAGAAAAGAGAAATGGAAAAGAAAAGGGCATACAGGGGTTTTAGAAGAGCGTATATGGAGGAGGATGTCGGTGAGGTTTTGGTCATTTGAAGCGGTTTTCACCCGACTTTTTTGGTCATCTTCATCCATGCTACCCGCTACCTTTCTCTCTCTAATTGATTTTCAAATTTGGACGATTTCTTTTATCACACCCGGTGTTGTATAAGTGTCTAACTTGTAACTTTGTAAGCCTATTGAATTGCGTAGGGAGACACTAAAGTAGAAATGGAAGTTAGGCCTTGGGCCAGCGTAGCTCAGCCCAGCTCAGGTACAGTTCGACAATGGATTGAGAAAGAAGATAATATGAAGTCGGGAATTATTGAGTTGCCTTTCCACTATACATCGCATATACATATATATAGAGATGGCTCTACGAGCCGTGGGCCGGCCCATGAGTGGGCCCGTCAGGCCACAACATTTTTTTGGTCCGTCTATACCCACACTTACGGGCCGTCGGGCCGGGCCAGGCCAGGTTCAAGCCCGTTATATTTTTTGGCGCCATGGCCTGTCGGGCTCGGGCCGGGCCTAGCTCATGGGCTCACTTCGGGCCGACCCATGGGATTGGTGTTCTTTTTAGTCATTTTTTATTTTAATTTTCTAAATTAATTTGTAAATTGTAATTAAATTTTAAGTTAATTTAATTTTTTTAAAAGTTGTAAGTTTGTTGTTACTTGTAAATAAGTAAGTAATTTTAAGAATTTCATTTGAATATATAAATTTACTTGAATATATAAATTCATTTGAATATATAAAACTAAAATAGTAAATATAAAAACAATTGAAAAAAATTAATTATATTAAAAGAAGTGCCTCAAATATGAATTAAAAATAATAAAATGAAGTTTACAGTTGAAATTAATGTATGTAAAAATGATCAATACAAATTTTTCTAGTATTATAGTAAATTTAGTATTATAGAAATGATAAATGGCCAAGCCCACGGGTTGGATAACGGGCCAATTCAACGGGCAACGGGCCGGGTCGGGCCAAACTTCACTCTTTTTTTTGTGTCCACACTCCGTGGTGATGGGCCACGGGCTGGGCCAAGAGGATGACGGGCCACGGGCCGGGCCAGGCAAGTTTTGGGCCGAACCGGTGGCCTAAATTGCCAACTCTACATATATACTCCGTATATACTAGTTGGAGGAAACCCATTAGACTCTTTAGGAATTCCAACCTACATACATTTAATCCAAAACTACCAACTACTAATTACTCCGTAATTCACACTACAATTCATTATTCTTATTTGCGATACATCATATATTCCCAACACTAGTTTTGGGAAGAAATGTCATGTCAAGGCATGACTTCCCACAACCCGACTCACGCACTATCCGTATTACGTCATTCATTCCGCCATGTTATTGGTGACGTCGTTCGTTCTGCTAGACTATATCCGCGAGATGCGATTGCTCCTTCGGATTATCGGTTGACATCACTGGTTCCGTTGGACTATATCTTCGAGACGCGACCACTCTGAACGACTATCGGCGTGATTACACTTGCTCTACCGGACTCCATTCGGGAGACACGATTGCTCCGCAGGATTATCTGCCGTGACATTGTTTGACTCTATTCTAAGTGAAGCGGAAATTGCTAGTACTTTGACCGCTTTTTAGTTTTGTAATATCTTGGAATTGGATAATACTCCGTAAAATACTACCGATCCTTTTCCAAAAAAAAAAAAAAAAAAAAAAAAAGGAATACTCCATTCATTTCACTCATTTAGTCCTATATACCTTTATTTTTTTTTTTTTTTTGACAATTTTACTCATTTTGGCCTCATTTTTATATAGGGTAACCTTTAACAATAAAAATAACAATTATACCCATATTAATATACTCCTGCCTTAATTTTATCACTTTTCTTGAAATGGAGAGAGTATAAAAATAACAAAGCTTTAATATGGAGAAGAGTAATTTTCCTGAGGCTGAACTTACACTAAGTTAATGTAAGACCAAGGTACAAATTGTTGTTAAAAGGGTACAAAAACATGAAACAAATCTATTAAAGTCACTAACAGAGGTACTAAAAAAATTTTAGTAACAATTAATTATAATTATCACTTAGATAATACAAAAGCTATATAATCGGGTACAAATGAGGCGGACTTACATTAATTTATTATAAATCCTGACTTATACAAGAATTAGTTTATGATGAAAAATAAAAACTCAATGTTTTTCCGATTAGGTAATAAATAATAACTTGAATAAATTGCAGATTTCAACCTAAAAAATTAATTTCAATCATTGTAATATTTAATGATATTTAACAATGAAATAAGGCGTCTAATAAATGTCTAACAATAAGAAAATTATTCAATGGTCTGATTTGGAAGATGATACCGTTACACCTGGTGTATAGGATTCTATACACCAAACAATGAAAATGTGACACTTGACTTAGTTGAAGAATATTCCTAATGTAAGTTGGAGGGAGAATATTAGGCATTTGGAGGGAAAAATTTTTTGAAGGGAATTTTTTTTTTATCTTGGAAGTTGTTATAGTAATTAATTATAATTATTTATTATTTTTATTTTATTATTTTAATTAACAAAAGATAATGAATTAAAATATTTGTTATGATTATTGCCCTTTAAGGACTCCTCTAACCTTCCCACTAAACATAATTAGTGGACTTTCGGACCTAATTATGCATGTAAAACTAACTGTAAAATAGAATTGCATAAATTAAATTACGATAATTTAAATTGCAATAAATAAAAATAGACCTTTTGAGAGGTCTTTTGAGGAGCTTCAAATACTCAAATTAGAGTACCTCCTCTCTTAATCCACCCTAGGATTATACCAACTTATATTATATAATAAAATTAGATTATAATAGTATAGTACTTAAAATTATAAGAATAATATTATGAGTATAAATTGACCTAAAAATTTATCAATTTTGATCAATTTTTTACCACAAACCCACGGCCTATATGGCTTATATGGGCTGATTTTGTGTTGTGTATTTTGTGATTTTTTTTATGTGTTAAAATGATGATAATGAATTAGTTAAGGGGGTATTTATAGGCCTAAATTTGGAGGACAAGTTAGGCTAAACGTGACCCAAAAATTGACCATAAAATTGGGCTCACAATGGAGCTCATTTTAGCCGGCCCACTTGTGGCTCTCTTGGGCCTAAATTCGGTCCATTTATTTGGGTCTATTTAATATTAATTAGTCCATTTAACACTTAAATGAATTAATTAACGATAATGAAATATAATTAACAATTAAATAGTAAATGACAATTATATCAATATATAATTTATCACTTTAGACTCTAATGTTCTCCATTCTATTAACCTATAAATCGTATTAGTCACTAATCTTTTATTAATGACAAATAACCCTTTTTAGTAAATTAACATTTAATTACTAATTCACAATATCGCAAAATCTTTATTATTCAATTATCGTATAAAAGAATAATAACACTCTAGTTCCGTATCTATTATATGTCTCATAATTTATTACCTCTTGACAAAAAATATTAGCCTTAATATTAAGTGTCTAGTTATACTATATCAAATATAAATAACTAGCTTATGTTAGTCTTCCTTCCATTAGGTGTGACCGAAAGGGATCAGTTGATTACCACAGTCAAACGACGGTAACGTCAAACTCTAGCAAGCCGAGCGTTACCGATGTACGTTAATCAACTGATTTATAATAAGCTATATTCCCCTTTATTCCTTTAATGAGATTTATTAAGTATTCGCAATATTGTGGAGGACACTGACTCCAACAATATTAATGATTATTCATGCTCTTCTTCTTCTACAGTATGTTTACTGTAAAAAATTAGGAAACCCTAATTTCAATTGAAAAATTAAAATTTATTCGAAATGTAATTTTATTTAAACCCTTTACCATAAACGAAATTCAATTGATTATCCAACTCGAAATTTTTTTTTTTTTTTTGAGCATGGATTTCAATAGTATTCAGGGGAGGACCCAGAGAATTTTTTATGGTGTTGCACAATATATTAATACACAAATACTACGTATACACAATTATATCTACGTTTTATTTTGTTTAGTCATAAATAGCAGATAGTAATTTGAATATTGATATTAAAGTGTCTCATTATTATGAAATAAATTTTTTATTATTTAATATTTTGATTGTTAAGAGTTTGAAAGTTGAATGTGTAGTGTGTTCTTTTCGGGGTAATTTCAGCTCTTACATAAGCTCATACGGAGTATAAGTTTAGTTATAACCCAACTAGTATGAATTTACACATACAACTTTAAGTTCTACTCGAGGCAAATTGTTTCAGTTTGCTTTCACCTTTTCCCTTCTACGTCTGCTAGGCGTAAGTGCAACTTGTTCTTGTCGCTTCTGCCTTCCAGGTGGTTCTACGGCCTTGGTTTGTTTCACATTATGCAGAGGAGTATGAAGATGAGGCTCGTGCCCAATCCGCTGTTATCCAACAACATATTTTCTTTAACCGGGGATCTTTTTGTATTATCGTTTATTATAATGTTATATCTGTAATTTTAGTTTGTAAGTACGGTTGGGAGTGCCGTACACCTAGACTCTAGATACTCCTTTTCCAGCAGGCAAAAAAAAAAAAAAAAAAACTTTAAGTTCTACTCCGTATGAGTTCAACTTAGCTTATATAAGTTCAAAACATGTAAGTTCAGCTTTTATAAGACGAAAATAACATGACATTTAAGTTCGATTTCTGTAAGTTCAACTCCTAAATTTATTTAATTTTTCTTAAATATATTGTCATGTTTATTGAGATTGAAAATTACTGATTATTAAAATCAATATAGTTGGTATTTCTCATACCAAGAAGTGGTACAAAATAAAAATAAAAACCAAAAGTAATAGAAAAGGTAAAAACAAAAAGAAAACAAAAACTATAGTGAAATGTTATTAAAAAAAAAATGTTGCAAGTTTTATACGAGGTGCAAACTTTATGAGGATAATTAAGAATTTTAATACTTTGAATAATTGAAAAGGTAATTAATTACACATTACGAAGTATATTTAATGTGCATTATGGGAAATTGAAATGTAAAAAATGATGGCATGGGGGTTTGTACTTGGGTCATCAAAACCTTCTACATCTACTTCCCTTGCACCCAACCAACTTAGCTACTTCATCTTTATTGACATATAATTTTGTTTACTATATATAAATGATTTTCCTTTTCTTTGGTGTTGCAAGTGCAACACCAAAGCAAAGCATGGGTCCGCCCTTGATAGTATTGACCTCAATGAAAATTTAATTGACCTCAACGAAAACGTAATTGACCTCAACGACGAGGAAATGAACTTGGAAGAGAATGTAGAGGCAGAGAACGAAACGATCAATAATGACGAAGACGGTACTCAACTCAAAAAATCGTTTACTGGAATGGTGAAGAACAGCTCTGCGTCCTTGTTGAATGAAAAATGTTACAAATATTATATTCAATACAACAAAAAATTAACATTTATAAAAAATTTCAACTATAGTTTCAAAAACTAATTTCATATTTTAACCTTCTAATTTGGGCATCTCATAAAACTCCGTCCTTTATTAGAACCATTTTTTTTCACAAGATGTTTAAAAGGACTAAGATGGTGCTTACAATGTAAATTAGATGACAAAGATGCAAAAGAATTACTATTAAAATCCATTTCCAAAAATATTAATTCGGGAAAAACAAAGAAAAAAAATCAGATTGAGAAATATTTTAAAATTTTGGCCGGAAATATTATTCATAACTAATCAAAATAAAACTTGATAAAAAAAAGAGTATTTACTTGCATCATTTTAAATATAATACTAACCATTTACTTGTATCATTTTAAATATTTTAATAAAAAAAATATAAAATTAAAAATATAGGAAGTTGTATACATTAAATGAGAGGTTTCAATTTAAATTTTAATTCAAAATGAATTTAAAATTGGAGCCAAAATAAATCTAAAAAAGATTCCATTTAATATGGACTCACATTGACACATGATAACATTTTACAGTTTGGTGTATAAACTTGGTTACACCAGGTGTAAGTGTAGTTTTTTTAGTCTGATTTGAGACTTATTTTTTTATTGGGACTTGTAGTCAAACAAAAGCATTATTCCATATAACAATGGCCTAATTGCATTATTGCATTATATCGAGTAGACTAGTACCGAGTAGTTAGTTGTTCAACCACTTAATTACGGAGTAAATATTAAATAACATCGATTAATGGTGACATTCTACTCTTATCATTTTGGTCGTCAGCATGGGCAGTTGGTCAACAATTACATTGGCACCGTATGAGCTTATCCGACTGTTTTTTTTTGCCTTTATGTAGGAGTAGGACGGTCTTCCATGATTTTTCTATTTAAATTACTCTATAATTGTGTTAATTGGTACTCTCTCTACTTAAATTATATTTATTCATTTTATATTTTGACACTGTTCATTAGCTTAGAATTTTTTTGAGATTTTGCGGAAAAAATAATTGTACAAAGTATGTGATCTTGTTTGATTTGTCTCCTTAAATACAATGTTAATATCAAATTTGTCTAAGTTTTAAAAATGTAATTAAATATATTTTTATTGCAAAACCCGACTCGACAATTGTATAAAAAAATTTATACTATTTGAATTTAAATGAAAAAAAAACACAAACAATTTGCGTATAACTATGTTTATTTAATATACATGGCGAGTTATTTCAATGATTTTCTACCCACACAAATAGTGTCAAAATGTACATGAATACAATTAAATTTTAATGAAAAGAATATATATTAGAAAATCAATTCAACCAAAATTCTTAAAGGAATAACTGAAGTCTAACCATGACTCCATGAGTCCAAGACCAAATTGTATGGTTTTAAATTAAGATACAACCAAATAATATCACATAGAAATTTTGTCCTTCAAATATGATTTTGATAAATATAACACAATCGCTAGATCATAGTTTTTACATTCAAATAAATCAACAACGATAAATAAACAAACTCCACAAAATAAAATTGAAAAATAAAAATAAATAGAGAGGACAATAATCACAAGAGGCGATGATCATGAATTGAACCCAATGAATTGTCTTTTAACAGCAGCACTCTTCACACACAAAACAGCAACATAGTCCCGCCAGGCTGCAATTTCAAATCCCGATACACATATTAGAAAACTCGATAATATATAAATTAATTTTCCTATCTTATGATAATTTTAAACACAAATTAAGTTTTTTCTTTTTTATTTTTTTTTGGCAATGAATACAATTATACAAATAAGATTTAGATTTCCCATATTGATAAATAAAATTTAAAAAACTGACGATCATGTTTGAAGGTCTAAGATCGTTTTTATATTTAGACGTTTAACACCCAAAAAAACGAGAACAAAAGACGTACCATCCCTTGGCGAAACCTTTGTCACCCCTCTGCTTAGTGCGGAACCATCCCTTCTTCTTCGTCTTCCCCTCTTGAGAAGGTGTAAGAGTCGGATATCCTATTTATCATCATATACAATTGAATTGTATTTAGTCGAAACTAATTTTATATGTCAATTACAAGATGAAAGTATTATACATAAGTGTTACCCAGACGACAGACGTTATAGAAATATATAAAGCTTATTTTTATAACGGCTCCAATAATAATAATTTTATGAAACATTATCGTTTTAAATTTTGAAGGTACATATTATGTACGATAATTATCGACTCATTGGCCGAAAATAGGGAATAAGTTAAAAGTAAAATACCAGCAGGAGGGACGTTATCCATAGTTTGTTGTGGTTGTTGTTGTTGAGTGGTCTCCAAGGGCGGACCCATGCTTTGCTTTGGTGTTGCACTTGCAACACCAAAGAAAAGGAAAATCATTTATATATAGTAAACAAAATTATATGTCAATAAAGATGAAGTAGCTAAGTTGGTTGGGTGCAAGGGAAGTAGATGTAGAAGGTTTTGATGACCCAAGTACAAACCCCCATGCCATCATTTTTTACATTTCAATTTCCCATAATGCACATTAAATATACTTCGTAATGTGTAATTAATTACCTTTTCAATTATTCAAAGTATTAAAATTCTTAATTATCCTCATAAAGTTTGCACCTCGTATAAAACTTGCAACATTTTTTTTTTAATAACATTTCACTATAGTTTTTGTTTTCTTTTTGTTTTTACCTTTTCTATTACTTTTGGTTTTTATTTTTATTTTGTACCACTTCTTGGTATGAGAAATACCAACTATATTGATTTTAATAATCAGTAATTTTCAATCTCAATAAACATGACAATATATTTAAGAAAAATTAAATAAATTTAGGAGTTGAACTTACAGAAATCGAACTTAAATGTCATGTTATTTTCGTCTTATAAAAGCTGAACTTACATGTTTTGAACTTATATAAGCTAAGTTGAACTCATACGGAGTAGAACTTAAAGTATTTTTTTTTTTTTTTTTGCCTGCTGGAAAAGGAGTATCTAGAGTCTAGGTGTACGGCACTCCCAACCGTACTTACAAACTAAAATTACAGATATAACATTATAATAAACGATAATACAAAAAGATCCCCGGTTAAAGAAAATATGTTGTTGGATAACAGCGGATTGGGCACGAGCCTCATCTTCATACTCCTCTGCATAATGTGAAACAACCGAAGGCCAGAGAACCACCTGGAAGACCGAGCGACAAGAACAAGTTGCACTTACGCCTAGCAGACGTAGAAGGGAAAAGGTGAAAGCAAACTGAAACAATTTGCCTCGAGTAGAACTTAAAGTTGTATGTGTAAATTCATACTAGTTGGGTAACTTGGGTTATAACTAAACTTATACTCCGTATGAGCTTATGTAAGAGCTGAAATTACCCCGAAAAGAACACACTACACATTCAACTTTCAAACTCTTAACAATCAAAATATTAAATAATAAAAAATTTATTTCATAATAATGAGACACTTTAATATCAATATTCAAATTACTATCTGCTATTTATGACTAAACAAAATAAAACGTAGATATAATTGTGTATACGTAGTATTTGTGTATTAATATATTGTGCAACACCATAAAAAATTCTCTGGGTCCTCCCCTGGTGGTCTCGATCTTGGTCATGTTAATAGTAATTTAATTTGTGTAGAAATGAGTTTATTAAGTTGTTCTTAGAAAAGAGTTTGATTGATGATAACAAATTAGTTGTGTAACGATTTGTACAAAGACTTGGAGATTAGGACGTGTATATATAGGAGGAACATGATATGGTTCGCTTGAATGTCACATTTTAACGTGTGTGTATGTATAAGCGTGTTTTTAATAAATAAAGGTTATTGTCAATTAATAGAATTAATTATAATTATTTTGTGATGTAATCCGTATGTGTCTAATCTGAAAGATATTCTACTATTTTCTGTTAGAGTATATAAAACCGATCTTGGGCCTCCAACCATCAGCTTAAGCTTTTAGTTGAGTTGGTTCCTAACATGGTATCAAAGCCCATGGTTGTATGACCTGAGACTCTCGTTAAACTGGGCCTTTGTGCAGCTGGAAGAGAGGACAAAATTTCCCCCCAGTTTGCGTTGTACAGTTGGAAGAGAGGCAAGTGCCCCCAATCTGGTTTGAAAGTGGGCTCGCATGTGAGGGGGCGTGTTGGAGATGGATCCAGCCTGATATAAATTCCCACATTGCGTCCCACATCGGTTATGAGATGAGAGTTGGTCTTGTTTATAAGGTTAGGGGCTACTCCGCCTCCTATTGCCAATTGGTTTTAGGATGGAACCTCGTAGACCTTATGATCGGACTCTCTCATACTCTCGGGTGTAGCCCAGGCCCGTGGAATTTAACATTTTCGTATTGATTTATAATTAAAAAAACTTATAAAAGTTTGATACTTTTGGGTCCTTCTTGGTTGTCATATAAGAATCAAAATTCCTCGAAATTGAAACTGAGTGAATTAGGATTTCATGTGAATTGAGAGGAAAAAAAAGTTTGGTTAGCATAGTGAAATTTATTTGATGTGAGAATTTTTAATTACACGTAGGGGGTCGGTAATTAAATTTCTACGTAATGGTGGAATTTATTCTCACAGAAAATTACAATTACAATTCTCCTAAATTTGATTATTGATAAACAAACATGTGTATATTAATGCAATTTAAGGGATTTTTAGAAGAGCAAGTGCAGCAGTGATTCTTATTGTCGAGTATGTCGACAAGAACTTTATTTGTAAAGTTCACCTGCTGTGCAATCAACAATAAAGGTCGTTCTTATTGTTAAGAACTGATTAATAAAATAAGAACTGAGTCTTATCATATTAAATTGTTGAGAAGTACACCGTAATGAATTTTATCATTCTCATAAAATGTAGTTCAATTATATGAATACTGAGTTAATCTATAAACATTATAAATAGTTTATCTATTGTGGACTAAAGTTCTTATTTTTTGGGGTATTTTGCAAAATAACATGGCATGCTAAGAACTTTATACAAAATTCTTTTGCGGCTAATGCTCGATTGCTCTAAGGGTTACAAACAAACACATCATTTTTTATTTTTATTTTTATTTATGAATAATTTCTAAATAACAAAATAAACTATTAACAGAGAGCAAGGGAGTAATTATTTTAAAATTAACTTACGTACATTTTTTTTTTTGTGTCGTACGACATACTTAATTTTGTTTGATCCATAAAAGTGAATGAGCGGTAAAGAAGTGAGGTATGTTTTCATTAATGATTTTAGATAATAATTTTGATCAAATTATATTTGTACGCAAATAAAATACAATAATTAGTTTATATTTGCTTGTAAAATAAAAAGAATAGAATAGACTGATGCATTGGAAAAAATTTATGATGTAAACATACCGGCGGAATTATAAAAAGTTGGGTTTTTCCAAATTGCACCCTGCACTTATCGGGTTTTCCTAACTGCACTTCAAGGTATATCGTATTCACAACTGCACTTCGAGTTTTTTAATTACTCCCAACTGCACTTCGAGTTTCTTTAATTTACTCAAATCATACACGAAATCATACGAAATTGAGCAGGAGGAAGAAAGCGATTTGCAAAAGTTCAACGATGAAGATGTTGCAACGACGATGAACTGCAAAAGTTCAATAGCAAAAGGAAGGAGATGAAGAGAACGAGAGGAAGGAAGGTGAAAGGGTTTCAAAGGTTTTAAAAAAATTGAATCAAAAGAAAGAAATGACGGTTAATAAATTGACTAACTTCTAATTTACAACTAATCCTTCCACGTAGGCAAATTAGGCGCTCCACGTAGGCAAATTCACGCATCCTAATTGGCATTTAATCGGTGATAATTGACGGCTTAGCGAATTAGTTATGGTTGGGAGTAATTAAGAAACCTGAGAGACTGATTGGGAATACGATATATAAGAATGGTTAAAAAGCGATAAATGCGAAGTGTGATTAGGAAAAGCAAAAAGTTTAATTAAAGTCATTTTAGAATAATCTTTATCTTTATGACTTTACAATTATAAACACATACTCTCTCCATTTTTTTTCCAATTCTAACAAGTTAAATTTGGAACAAAAGTAGCATAGCTCTTGAGAAATATATAACGGAATTTTCCCACGTTATTTCTCCAAAATATTGTTAATATATCAAATTTATAGCAAATTATCAAATACGAGTAATGACTTGTCAAAGGTATAGGAGAACATTCATGTTACGGAATATATTCTCATTGAAAAAGATTTTAATCATTTATGAAGCTGTCCATGTCTCAAAAACAAAACTTACGGAGTATGCAAGTAATGGCGCGCGTTCAACTTTTTCTTTTTTCAACATTTTCTTGCTGCACAAGTGTTTTACTTACGATGGATGTTTACCTATGTTTCTAAATATTACTCTCCACATTTTCAAAGTATAAATTTTAAATAAGGCATTTTTACCAAATAATATAAAGGCGAAATTGCAAATAACTACCTTTTAAAACCACTTTTTTTTTTCAAATAACTACCTTTTATAAAAAAAATTTCAAATCACTACCTTAAAACGTATTTTTGTTTTCAAATCAATACCAGTTCTCCGGAAATCTCATTTAACTCAAAAAAATAAGGATGGAAAGTGCTGAAAAGTGAAAGAATCATTGTTTGATTGAATAATATGAGAGAAAAAAAATTAAAAACAATAGAAGAAATTTTAGGTAAATAGGTAAAGAGGATGAAATGAAGAGGTTAAGTTAAATAGAGGAAGAAAGGTTAAAAAAGGGTAGAAGGGTAGAATGGGTATTTGACATGGGTGTTTCAAATAAAAGGCAACAAAAATTTTCAAAGTGGTCGGAATTTGATAAAATATGACGCTTTTAAGAGCGGTATTGATTTGAAAACAAAAATACGTTTTAAGGTAGTGATTTGAAAAAAAAATTATAAAAGGTAGTTATTTGAAAAAAAAAAAGTGGTTTTAAAAGGTAGTTATTTGCAATTTCGCCTAATATAAACTCTGTTAAGAATTATATGAGAATGCATTTTAGAGAGATATGAATTGTATTATTATAAGTTGAGTTGATTATCTTTACTTTACAACTAATCACTTTATATAGACTT
The DNA here is from genome assembly GCA_023091065.1 of Dianthus caryophyllus. NCBI lineage: Eukaryota > Viridiplantae > Streptophyta > Magnoliopsida > Caryophyllales > Caryophyllaceae > Dianthus > Dianthus caryophyllus. The sequence goes on from CM041517.1 coordinate 39,999,169, forward strand.
TAGATGGAAAGCCAAAGGTTTACATTTATTATTAAACTTAATACTACTATTAATATCCTGACATAGTTATATGTCTACTATTTAGATGGAAAGCCAAAGGTTTACATTTATTATTAAACTTAATACTACTATTAATATCCATACATAATTATATGTCTACTTATATTCCTATTAAACTCTAATAAGACCTTTACATTTAATTAAGGTACAGAACTCTTCTATGAGACCGTCTCACCATAACTTATGGTGAGACGAGTCGAAAAAATGGCCCAATATTATTTTAAAAAAAAAAAAGAACAAAAAAGAACAAAAAAAAAAAAAAGAATTGCTAGAAAGTCATGCCCCCAACAAAACAAACTACCCCACCTCTTATTAGTCTCACCATAACTTATGGAGTAGTTGTTTAGATTATGAACAATATTACATAATGTCAATATTATAATTTAAAAATTAATGTTTTATGAATTTTTTATGTCAAAAATAAGAACAAATTTTAATGATATTAATGTTATAATTGTTACTCGTAGATTTTTTTTATTAGTATCGTGCTAAATATGCATTCTTTATATAAAACACAAGGTTTTAACATTAAAGTAGTCAACATGTTCTTGCATGATTAACCATATGTTTTGAAATTAAAATGTAAATTCGAGAACTTAAAAATGTATGTTATCATATTAACAATATGATCGACGACAAAGTTAAAGGTTTATATAGTTTAAACCCAAGATTATGAAAATAAAAAATAAAAGGTTAAAAATTTAAAACGAAAAGTACAACGTATGTAAAAAAAATTAAAAGTTAAAACACAAAGTTTTCAACTTAAAACTAAAGGTTGTAATGTTAAAACAAAATGCTATTATCTACTTAAAGGCGCAAATTATCATATTCGTATGTGGTTCAAAATAAAACTATTTCTTAATAACTTAAAATCCAATGTTATGGACATAGAATAAAAAGGTTAATATATAATTAAAAGTTATGCTGGAAAAAAAAATTAAAATGCATGGTTTTCAATTTAAAACAAAAGGTTATGAACTTATAGTACGAAGCCAAATTCTAAATGGTCAAAAATTGAAACTTTAGACAATAACTAAAGGATATGAATTTAAAACAAATTCTTATTGGAATAACTTTCAATAGTTGGGATTATTCTTGGAATATTTTAAGTTGGGATTATTTTTGGAAGATGGGTGTTAGTTGGGATTATTCTTGTGAATTATTCCTAAACAAAATGATATAAACTCGGAATTGACAACAAAAAAAAGTATTTCAATTCTTATTGGATTTTTTTAGCCAATGTGGGACTCGAACTCACACCTTATGCGTAGCATAAACTCTACCATTGAGCTAATTGGCTTTTTTCAACAAATAATATACAATAGAACTTCACATAATTTACTTTCTAAATTTTAAATTGTGGATTCTTTGCTTAGAACGCAATATTTTCAACTTAAAACTTAACGTTCTCAACATATAATGTACAGCCTTTATACGATCACAGTCTTGCTATATGAATTTGTGATTTTGAATATGAAAAGACATGTTTTATGTTTTACACAATTTATGTAGAAGGAAATCTCATAACTAAGAGTAGTGATCGAAAAACAAATTGGCATATAAAAGATTAAAATTTTACATTTAAAAAACAAAAGGTTATGTACTAAAATCATGGGTATTATACATAAAACACAAGGTTATTAACTTAAAACCATAGGTTTTCAAGAAACGCAATGTTTTCAATAAAACGTAATGTTACATACTTTAAACAACTAAATTTATAATTGAACTAGTTATCATCATAAAACTAATGCAATTTTATTTACAATTTCATACTTGTAATTCCAAGAATTATATAAAACACAAGGTTTTAACATTAAAGTACAGTAGTCAACTTGTTCTTGCATGATTAACCATATGTTTTGAAATTAAAATGTAAATTCGAGAACTTAAAAATGTATGTTATCATATTAACAATATGATCGACGACAAAGTTAAAGGTTTATATAGTTTAAACCCAAGATTATGAAAATAAAAAATAAAAGGTTAAAAATTTAAAACGAAAAGTACAACGTATGTAAAAAAATTAAAAGTTAAAACACAAAGTTTTCAACTTAAAACTAAAGGTTGTAATATTAAAACAGAATGCTAATATCTACTTAAAGGCGCAAATTATCATATTCGTATGTGGTTCGAAATAAAACTATTCCTTAATAACTTAAAATCCAATGTTATGGACTTAGAATAAAAAGGTTAATATATAATTAAAAGTTATGCTGGAAAAAAAAAAATCAAAAAGCATGGTTTTCAATTTAAAACAAAAGGTTATGAACTTATAGTATGAAGCCAAATTCTAAATGGTCAAAAATTGAAACTTTAGACAATAACTAAAGGATATGAATTTAAAACAAATTCTTACAAACATAAAAAGTGATGTAATGAAGTTAAAAATGCAAGGTTATTGATCAAACATGAAATGTAACAAAAAATAAGAATTTCAACTTGATAAACAATACTTTCAACTTAAACAAAAGGTTATGAAATTAAAACAACATAAATGAGATAATATCATAAACAAAATGATATAAACTCGGAATTGACAACAAAAAAAAGTATTCAATTCTTATTGGATTTTTTTAGCCAATGTGGTACTCGAACTCACACCTTATGCGTAGCATAAACTCTACCATTGAGCTAATTGGCTTTTTTCAACAAATAATATACAATAGAACTTCACATAATTTACTTTCTAAATTTTAAAATGTGGATTCTTTGCTTAGAACGCAATATTTTCAACTTAAAACTTAACGTTCTCAACATATAATGTACAGCCTTTATACGATCACAGTCTTGCTATATGAATATGTGATTTTGAATATGAAAAGACATGTTTTATGTTTTACACAATTTATGTAGAAGGAAATCTCATAACTAAGAGTTGTGATCGAAAAACTAATTGGCATATAAAAGATTAAAATTTTACATTTAAAAAACAAAAGGTTATGTACTAAAATCATGGGTGTTATACATAAAATACAAGGTTTTTAACTTAAAACCATAGGTTTTCAAGAAACGCAATGTTTTCAATAAAACGTAATGTTACATACTTTAAACAACTAAATTTATAATTGAACTAGTTATCATCATAAAACTAATGCAATTTTATTTACAATTTCATACTTGTAATTCCAAGAATTATATAATAGAAAATCGTAAATAGATACATATTGTCAAATTACAACAATATTAACACTTAAATATGATCATACTCCATAAAGATAAAAAAATTACATTGACTACTAGAATGAAAGAGAATAAAAGATACAAACCTGGATTACAACTACTTGCTTATGTGATGAAATTATTTCAAGAGTTTAATAGGGTATGTATATATAGTATAAGCGTAACACAGAATTTTGCATAAGTGAATAGTAAACTTATTGCTAGGTTATTAAAGAGGATAAATAGTAAAGTAACTGCCTCTATTTTAATGTTTTGTTTTATTTTTATTTTTAATTTTAAAATTAGTTTAGGCTTATATTATTGGGCTTGTCTCACCATAACTTATGGTGAGACGGTCTTATGTAACAATTAGTGTACAAGTTTTTATAGGTTTTTTTTTTTTTTTTTTTTTACAAGAGTAAAAACACTAAAATTACACAGGTTTAGCTCTAGCTGCTAAGCCATGAGCTTTCATATTAAGAAAATGAGGTACATAACTAATAAAACAACAATGCAAATCTTGAACTATATCAAGAATGTCATAGATTAAAAACACCGCCACATGACTCTTATCTTCAATTCCTGCAATCTGAAGCACAGCCCTCAAACAGTCAGAAGCAATGTGTATATGAAGCCATCCTTTCCTACGTGCCCATAGAATCGCTTCTTTAATCCCTCTTATCTCTCCTTGCAAGGGTGACTCAGACCTAATTGAGAGACTTCCTTCCAACAATCTTCCTCCCAATCTATCCGGACACCACCACCCTAAGCCAGTGGTTCCATCCTTTTTCCAAGCTGCATCCACCTTTATTCTTACTATTTCACAATTATCGTTACTACCAATCAATTGAAAAGGGATATAGTTTAAAATCTCCCTTCGATCAGAATCATCCTCCACCTTAAAATTTGGTACCTTCCCATTCTGTAAACATGTGGCTGAAATTTCTAACAGATCCCGGTACATATTCATGATGCGATTATAACACAAGGTCTGTCCTCTAAACAGAATATCACATCTATTACACCAAATAACCCACAGCATGGCTAGAAACGCAGTTGCACTCCACCTCGAGTCATCCTTATTGATTAAATATATCAACCAGTTAACAACCCATTCTTTAATGAAGCACTCCTTCCCCATACCACTTAAAATACTCAAATCACTCCCCAACCATAACCCAGACGTAACCGGACAGTCCCTAAACAAGTGTTCCATTGTTTCAACCACTTCTGTATTATTGCAAACCCCACAGTGCGTAGACACATCCAACTTACGAACTAAAAATTCTTTACCTACTGGAAGAGTATTTGTCAGCAATTTCCACACCATGATTTTCCATTTACTTGGCCCCGGTAGCTTCCATAATCTTTTCTTGAAAAACGGGAGTAAATCTTTGTAACACCAGTGTTATTTTAACACAATATTGTAAAAAAATTTAATTCCTTAAATTAAATTCATCCTTTTTCCTTATAATAAAAATGCGTCTGAAATTTTTTCGCCAAATAATACTAAATTTACTAAGTACAAATTTAAAAATTTTGAAAAATAAAATATGTTGTATTATATTTAGAATTCAAAAAGAAACACAATTCAAAATTTTATAAAAATCAACACAAAAATTAATATCGCCTTTCAAATTTCAAAAAGGTTAAGTTATGTTTACTATTCATAAAAATAAATGTAAAACCTTTTATTCATAAAATTCAATTTCGAACATTTTTCATTTTCAAAATAAAAATGGACCCTTATACTTTTTCCGTCTTCGAAATTCAAGTCAACGATTTCAAACACGCAAATCAAAGTCAAGCCACCTTATCCTCTTCCATTTTTCTTCTTATTTTTGAAGAGGCATACTTAACATCAAACTTTTAATGAAAATATTATTATTTTGATTATTTTTAATAAATCATATTATATTAATAACTAATTACTATTTCATTTCTATTAAACTAGATTTTTTCTAAATTGTCGAAATTTGAAGTCACACCCCTACTAATTACTACTCTCCTACGTGCCCATAGAATCGCTTCTTTAATCCCTCTTATCTCTCCTTGCAAGGGTGACTCAGACCTAATTGAGAGACTTCCTTCCAACAATCTTCCTCCCAATCTATCCGGACACCACCACCCTAAGCCAGTGGTTCCATCCTTTTTCCAAGCTGCATCCACCTTTATTCTTACTATTTCACAATTATCGTTACTACCAATCAATTGAAAAGGGATATAGTTTAAAATCTCCCTTCGATCAGAATCATCCTCCACCTTAAAATTTGGTACCTTCCCATTCTGTAAACCTGTGGCTGAAATTTCTAACAGATCCCGGTACATATTCATGATGCGATTATAACACAAGGTCTGTCCTCTAAACAGAATATCACATCTATTACACCAAATAACCCACAGCATGGCTAGAAACGCAGTTGCACTCCACCTCGAGTCATCCTTATTGATTAAATATATCAACCAGTTAACAACCCATTCTTTAATGAAGCACTCCTTCCCCATACCACTTAAAATACTCAAATCACTCCCCAACCATAACCCAGACGTAACCGGACAGTCCCTAAACAAGTGTTCCATTGTTTCAACCACTTCTGTATTATTGCAAACCCCACAGTGCGTAGACACATCCAACTTACGAACTAAAAATTCTTTACCTACTGGAAGAGTATTTGTCAGCAATTTCCACACCATGATTTTCCATTTACTTGGCCCCGGTAGCTTCCATAATCTTTTCTTGAAAAACGGGAGTAAATGCTGTAACACCCCGTGTTATTTTAACACAATATTGTAAAAAAATTTAATTCCTTAAATTAAATTCATCCTTTTTCCTTATAATAAAAATGCGTCTGAAATTTTTTCGCCAAATAATACTAAATTTACTAAGTACAAATTTAAAAATTTTGAAAAATAAAATATGTTGTATTATATTTAGAATTCAAAAAGAAACACAATTCAAAATTTTATAAAAATCAACACAAAAATTAATATCGCCTTTCAAATTTCAAAAAGGTTAAGTTATGTTTACTATTCATAAAAATAAATGTAAAACCTTTTATTCATAAAATTCAATTTCGAACATTTTTCATTTTCAAAATAAAAATGGACCCTTATACTTTTTCCGTCTTCGAAATTCAAGTCAACGATTTCAAACACGCAAATCAAAGTCAAGCCACCTTATCCTCTTCCATTTTTCTTCTTATTTTTGAAGAGGCATACTTAACATCAAACTTTTAATGAAAATATTATTATTTTGATTATTTTTAATAAATCATATTATATTAATAACTAATTACTATTTCATTTCTATTAAACTAGATTTTTTCTAAATTGTCGAAATTTGAAGTCACACCCCTACTAATTACTACTCTCCTACGTGCCCATAGAATCGCTTCTTTAATCCCTCTTATCTCTCCTTGCAAGGGTGACTCAGACCTAATTGAGAGACTTCCTTCCAACAATCTTCCTCCCAATCTATCCGGACACCACCACCCTAAGCCAGTGGTTCCATCCTTTTTCCAAGCTGCATCCACCTTTATTCTTACTATTTCACAATTATCGTTACTACCAATCAATTGAAAAGGGATATAGTTTAAAATCTCCCTTCGATCAGAATCATCCTCCACCTTAAAATTTGGTACCTTCCCATTCTCAGAAACTTTGTGGTGAAATTTCTAACAGATCCCGGTACATATTCATGGTGCGATTATAACACAAGGTCTGTCCTCTAAACAGAATATCACATCTATTACACCAAATAACCCACAGCATCGCTAGAAACGCAGCTGCACTCCACCTCGAGTCATCCTTATTGATTAAATATATCAACCAGTTAACAACCCATTCTTTAATGGAGCACTCCTTCCCCATACCACTTAAAATACTCAAATCACTCCCCAACCATAACCTAGACGTAACTGGGCAGTCCCTAAACAAGTGTTCCATTGTTTCAACCACTTCTGTATTATTGCAAACCCCACAGTGCGTAGACACATCCAACTTACGAACTAAAAATTCTTTACCTACTGGAAGAGTATTTGTCAGCAATTTCCACACCATGATTTTCCATTTACTTGGCCCTGGTAGCTTCCATAATCTTTTCTTGAAAAACGGGAGTAAATGCTGTAACACCCCGTGTTATTTTAACACAATATTGTAAAAGAATTTAATTCCTTAAATTAAATTCATCCATTTTCCTTATAATAAAAATGCGTCTGAAATTTTTTCGCCAAATAATACTAAATTTACTAAGTACAAATTTAAAAATTTTGAAAAATAAAATATGTTGTATTATCTTTAGAATTAAAAAAGAAACACAATTCAAAATTTTATAAAAATCAACACAAAAATTAATATCGCCTTTCAAATTTCAAAAAGGTTAAGTTATGTTTACTATTCATAAAAATAAATGTAAAACCTTTTATTCATAAAATTCAATTTCGAACATTTTTCATTTTCAAAATAAAAATGGACCCTTATACTTTTTCCGTCTTCGAAATTCAAGTCAACGATTTCAAACACGCAAATCAAAGTCAAGCCACCTTATCCTCTTCCATTTTTCTTCTTATTTTTGAAGAGGCATACTTAACATCAAACTTTTAATGAAAATATTATTATTTTGATTATTTTTAATAAATCATATTATATTAATAACTAATTACTATTTCATTTCTATTAAACTAGATTTTTTCTAAATTGTCGAAATTTGAAGTCACACCTAATTTAAATGGATTAACTTTTTGACATTTGAATATAATTCTTTAAATCTATGACTTTCAACGAAAAAAATAAGTATTTCGACCTAGGAAATTTTTATCCAAAATTTCGAGGATTAAAACTCAATTTTTGTTTTTAGTACCTTTCGAAAATTATTTTTATTTTTATTCCCAATTTTATTTCAAAACACTATTTTATGATCATATCTTTTATTTCAGAACTTTTCGCGATCGCGCAAATCGAAAATTTCAAGAAACGAAAATCGAGCCCGAAAAATAGACTTTTGGACACCAAAGTCAAATTTTATCCTCTTCCATTTTCTTACACAAGTCTACTTTATTACTTACACCTAGAGCTGTCAAAATCTGACCCGACCCGGTAAACCGCCCGAAACCGACCTGAAAATAACCCGAAATAAACCTGCTTTTTTTACCCGAAGCCAAAAACGACCCGAACCCGAAACAACCCAAAAAAATGGGTCATAACCCGACCCGTAGCGGGTTAACCCGTTAAGTTAAGAAATTTACGTTCCAAGATAGAAAATATCAATATCAAAAAAAAAAAAAAATTTCACATGAAATTTTTTATTCTAAATTAATTTTAAACATTTCACACTAACCAAACTATTCATAATTGACAATTTTCACTTAAATGTAATATTTATTATTTGATAACTGTATAAACAATCATACTCCGTAGTAATGATGTTTGTTAGTTGCATTGGACATTGCGAATTATGATTTGAGACATCTTCAATCACTATTTACGAAATATTGAAACAAAATTACATGTAGAGAATAAGTGAAAAAATGAGAAAAAAAATATGATACTATAAGTCGGTAATTCGGGGTAACATGATACATGAAGACACAACTTGGACTCTACAAGTAGTCAAGTACGGATCAAAATCTTCATTGTTATATTTTATTGTTTTACTTTATAATTTAAAGTGTTTAATATCCACATCAGCTTATAATTAATACTCCGTATGTTATACGTAAATATTGACTTAATAATTACACGTCTATATATACTTATTTTGAAATATTATAAATTTTTAACTTATAATTCAATTTTTTATTTTTTTATATTGTATCATCAATTAAAGTATTTTTTTCTTAGTGAAAACTAAACCGTTATACAAAAAACGAAAATGAAATATCGATAAAGGGGCGTTAATTAACCCGTATTTTGACCCTAACCCTAATTCTGAACTCCGTATACACCAATTCGTATATTACCCGAACCCAAAATACACCCGACCCGTATGTTATCCGGTTTATGGTTATACGAACCCGAAACCTGCCCGACCGACCTGTTTGACAGGTCTACGTTACACCTTTAATTTAGTTATCATTATTTTGTTTTTGTAATTAAACTTTAAGTTTATACATAATACTAATAATACATACCAAATACATACAAATACAATAATACTACCATTTTCATTTCCATAACTTTTAAATATTTTTCTCGAATAGTAAAATAAATATTTTAGTCTTAGAATTCAAAAGTAGAGATATTTCGAAAAATCACAAACGCCAGATAATCTGTAACTTTTTACTGCTTTTTCTTACCCGATTTATTTCGTAACACGTTTTTCGAAAATAAAACATTTTAAAATATCGGGGGGACAATTTCTTAGCAAATAGTAGTGTGGACTTTAGTGGTTTAATGTGATGATGATGTTTTCATTTTCTTTTAATTAAACTTTATTTAATTAAAAACATTACTTAACACCTAAACTAACATCTATATTTATTTTTTTATTTTTTTGTACAACTTCTTCTGCAAGTTTTAAGGACCAAAATTAGCTAATTAAACTCCATAATGTCGTGGCTCATACTCCCCTTTTCCTCCATTTATTTTCTTCCATTTTTCTTACAAAAACAATTAAAATAAAACCCTAATATTATCTCTAATAATTCCTAAGTGTTCCTAGTTATATTAGTGGGTTTTGGAGCTAACTTTCCTTGGATTATTTGGGTGAAGAACTTGGGTTTTAATGGTGAAGAAAATTCCGATCTAAAATTTATTTTCAATCCCCGACGATTAACATCCAATTTAAGGTGACTAGCTATATCTTGTATTAGTCTCCTTTAAAATTAATTTGATTATTATTATATTTTTATAAGTATGATTTTTATGTTGAAATATGTTAAATATAATTTATATGCTTGTATGTTTATGTGATGTTTAGTAAAATGATAATAACTAATAATAATCTAGTAAACTTTATATGTTTTCATTCTTGCATCATATTGTTTTTCATTTTATTATACACTTTAAAATTATTATTTATATGTTTAGTTTATGTTTTATGAGTTTTAAGTATGTATAAGTTTTGTTTCGGGTTACAAACACTATAAAGTAGATTACTACTCGAGACTAAATATTTGTAGTTGGATTTTGTGTACGGCTTGACTCAACGTCCTTTCCCTAGCTGACCTACGCAGAATGGCAAACCTAGCCTTGACAGCTTCTGAGGATAACTCCTTCTTTTTCTAAGTAAGAGTATGTGAGATATAAGTTTATAATGTAGAGAGAATCTGAATTATACCTTTTTTTGTGTGTTGTTGTCAGTGAATCCCTAGGTTTGAGATTCTTCCTCCTTTTATAAGGAGTTTTGCTATCAAGTAGGGGACAAGATCTGACACATGTCCCCTTACTTTCCACACTCTGAACTAACCTGCATGCATGGCCGGCCGAGGGTGTACGACAGTGGGTGTACGGCCGAGGGTGAGACATCTTCAATGTTGACCCAAAGTCTGGAAGAGGGTACGTCGGTCGGCTAACCATGCCCCATCAACTTGCCCCCCGACGGCTTCCTCAAAAGGTGGGAGCTGTTCGCTTGTCTTGATGCATGGTGGGACGCCGTCTTGAGATGTTAGCTTCTTCGACAAGCTTTCCAAGGGATTTTCAATATTATCAAAATATTTCAAACCTTTTGGGCTTTGGCGCCAACCCCTTATGGGCCTTGCTTCCTGTGCTTCTAGAATGGGCTCTTCATTTTCCTTCCTCCACATGCGCGACACGTGTGTGGTGAGAGTTGAGTGGGTCACTGTTCACCTTCCCTCTATAAATACCCCCTAACCCCTCACTTGCGCTTCATCTTTTCACTCATTAAAAAACCACTTTCTCCTTTGATCTCTCGCACTTCCTGCAACTCTGACTCATCCGCTGTTCCTGCTGTGTTTCCTGCCGCCGTCTTCTTGTCTTAGGTAACTCATCCGTCCATACTTTATTTTATCATGACTTCTTTCGTCGAGCCGGATTCTCCCCCCCTCCGTAGTGTAGAGGATTATTTAGATGTGGCTGATTCTGAGGTCGATGACCCTGAATTGATCGACGCCATTCCCCTCTGTACTGTATTTCCTGTGGACGACATCCCTGAGGCCTCGATGTCACATGCCGCGCCGCCTAGGGTAAATAAACTAGATAGAGCCTTGTATAGAGCCCTAATGCTATAGAAACCAGAGGGTCCCTATAGAGATCTGATGTTAATAAAGACTGGTCATCTGCTGGCCGCTGACCACTATAACTTGGGTGATGGGTGGAAATTTTCGATTCTCGAGGCGGATGATACGGTTACAAAACCCCCAGATGGTTATACGGCCGTCTTTACAAAGCACCTAGAATTTGGGCTTCGTTTCCCTCTACACCCCTTTATCGAATTACTTCTGCAGAGGCTTAACGCGCTTCTATGTCAGCTCAATCCTTTCGCCATCCGTACGATGGTAGCATTTACGTGGACGTGTCTGTTTGTTAACCTTCCCCTGTCCGTGGACGCTTTTCGAATAATGCACTCGCTTACCATGTCCAAGGGGACAAACGATGAATACTCGGGCTACTGGGGAATAAAGTACGAGCCTGGGTATCAGTCCGTTCATAAAAAATTGTCGTCCGTCCACAATTGGAAAGACCGATGGCTCAACGTCTACAGCTCGAAGCCGTGGACCATCCCTCGAAGGTTTAGGAATAAAGTCCACCGTCGTTTCGAGACGGCCGAGGAGTTTAGTCCTATTACGGTGCTTTCGGCTAAGCAGGTTCCTAGATCAGCTGATGTGGACCGAGTTCTTGATTACTTTCGACTTGACGAAGGGAATCAGCCTCGGTATTGGCTACCTCTGGCCGAGGTCATTTTCACAGACGAGTTTTTGGGCAGGGTCGGCCTGATCCCGGCCCTGGATCCAGGTAATCCGGGGCCGGCTTGTATAATGTTTTGTCTTTTTTTGCGCTTCGTTCTTGCTTTCTAACGTCTGTTGTTTGCGTGCAGATTCTTTTTGTGAGCTTACCGCCGTTGACTACGAACGTATCGGCCTTGATTCAAATAAGGTTCCCAATCTTGCTCGGCCGGTTGCTGACAAAAACGACCGAAAAGAAGTATTAAGGACAATTATGGAGAACTTCGTACCAAAACCTCCTACTCTGAACCCGTCGTCTATCCCGAAGAGGAAGATAGTCATCAACAAAAGGTCCAAAGAGGCGAAGAGGCAAAATACAGAGAAGGCCGAGAACCTTCCTCCGCCAAGGACCGAGCGTTCTACCAAAGATCAGTCGGCCCCTTCTCCTCAGCGCTTTCATACCCCTCAGCCTTTCTTTGTTAACCTTGAGGATGAGTTTGAGGAGAGCAGCCGTCCTGACCCCACTACCACTCCTATGCCCCAGCCTGAGCCACTTGACAAAGGAAAGGTTAGTTCAGATCCCTTTTCTGAAGGGTTTTTGTCTGGGTGTAACGTTCTAGACGTCCCGACAGATAGCGTGTCGTCAGTTCCAAAGTTCAGTGAGATGGATCTGAACTCCTTCTTTTGTCTGCAGAAGGTGGCCAAGCAAGATCAAAGGAAAGTCACCGTCGCTGTGGGGGCTGCGGGTATGATGGTTGGCGACATGCCTCAGACTCCCGCCACGGATTCGAGGACCACCGGTGAATAAACAATGACGGTCTAAGGATTGTTATGTGGTAGATGGAGCTGGTGGAGCATGGGGCTGATCTGTTGATAAAATCAGCCGATCAAGCTAGCACAACCCAACACCGGGCCATTGTCGCTTCGGTGTGAAGAGGTCAGGCGCTGCCTCAAAACTTGAGAAAGAGCTCGGTCGAGTTAAGACTGAGTTCGTACTTCTTCGTTCTGAGAACGAGAAGTTGATAAGGAATGTGGCCGAGTTCGAGACGAGAACGAACCAGGTGGAGAAAAGATTGTCGGAGCTGAAGAAGAAGCTCCAGCTGGTTGAAGCTAAGGCCGCCTCTGATGTGTAGGTTTATATCGGTATATAGACCTTTAAAATCACAGGATTATAATGAAAAACTTTATAAGATTACTAGTCATAAATTGAAATTGCATAATAAAGTATAAGGATTCAAGAATTAACCTTTAATCCTAATGAATATGACCTAAGATCAATATCAAAAGTATGGTATCTCCTAATAATCTCACCCAAGATGTTATTAAGATATGCCCTTATGATTTGCTAGAAGAATTAGAGAGAAAACTGATTTTCTCTCAAGTTTTGTGTTTGTGTGCAATTGGATGAATGAATTTGGTTAGTTAGAGTAGGATTAGGAAAGCTAAATATACTCCCTCCTTAACCCTAATAGGCCGGCCTCTATATCTTATTTGGGGAGATATAATTCTCCTCAAATACTATAATTGTTGATCAAGATACAAAGTGTATCGGGTCAGAATGTATCTGGACACTTTTCTCTTGGTCATTTTAGCTTATAATATAACGCAATATATTACTAGTGTCATCTGTATGGACCGACTATAATATACTATAAATATCCTTATATTTATAATTTACTAATTAATTATAACGGTTTATATTTAATTAGCTTGCATTATACACAATAATTAAATATAACATTTTATATTCAATTCACGAATTACATTTAATTCGTCTCAGCTAATATTATTTAATCTGTATTAAATAGCCGTACCACCATTATACTGACTAACATTTTAGTCAGTAACATCATCACACTGACTACCTTTTTACTCCACAACCCCCCCTAACATTTTAGTCATTAATTAAGGCATCGATATGATCATTTTCTCAAATAATCACATCTCTCAAACACATCCTTTAGGTGTGACTCTTAGGGACCAGTTGATCACCGCCATCTGTATGACAATAACGTCAAACTTATCTAGCAAGCCAACCGTTATCGATAAACGTTAATCAACTGATTAAATACGAAATGTACCCTGTGTACCTTTAGAGATTTATTTATGTTATTGCACTAACTGTGGAGGACACTAACTCCAACAATCTCCCACTTGTCCGTACAAGTGTAGGTGCAATAACCGATTCTCATATCCATAATAAATTTCTCCCACTCAATGTAAACCAATTTGCAAAGTCCGTACTTTCAAAGGTCGTAGTTCACAAGCGATCAGAATCAAGAGTGGTTTCCCCAACTAGATAGTAACTTAACTGATAAACGAATCAATATTCGAGCATGGCCTTGCATTTCGATTCTGACTCCTCGAGTGGCCACGAGAAAAAGTATTATAACTTCGATAGAAGTTGGATATTTCCCTCAACTTCGAATCCTCGCAGATGTAAGCGCGGCATGAAATGACCGGTGAAAATCTACTTGGCCTCCTCGTTACGGCCGATCGTAGTGAGAAAGAAACCAAAGTCACCCAAAATGCGCCTTAATCTCAAGAGGCGGTCGATAGTCAAAAGAATCGACTCTAGGAACACTATGGATGTCCTATCCACGACCCAAGACCTAATGTTACGAAACATTTAGGACTCCATGTAGTCGTCACAAAATTGTCCTCGCGCGCGATTTGAAGAAACCCGCGATCTGCGGATCGATCGATCAGCGGTTTGACTTATGGCTCGTTGAACCCACCATCAATCGACGTCACAAAATGATTGCCAGAGTTATCAGCTCATGTAGGCGATCACGGATCAAAACACAATATAAAGTAATTCAGTTCACTTTGAGGTGTTCAACGTTATCTGCACAACCCTCATGAAAAACAATATATAAAACAAAACGATGATGTTAGAAATAGTATATGAAAAAGATACATTTATCCAATCCATGTCAAGTGCTATTATAACCAGGAACACGTTCAATTCGCATGAAGATAACGTGCCCTTCATGCTTATCATATACCGACGTACATATCTAGACTAGTTGCTGGACTTTAGGCTCTTTAGCCTGGAAGATGGCACCTCTATTAATATAATAGATGGTGATAGTGTCATTCGAACTAGGAACTACAGTTAGTCCTTGTAAGAACTGACGCATCCATACAGCTTCCCCTGCAACTAAATAGCATAGTACTCGGACACAGTCGTAGAATCTACTATGACACTATATTTTGGAACTGCTTTTGGTCGACCGAAAGGCTACAAAGAGTAAAGACGAATCCAGAAATTTGAGATATCGAGTCATCTCGATTCGTGTGGAAGTTAGCGTCACAAGAATCGATTGTGCATAGCCTTATAGCACCTCCATAAGTCAATACCCATTTCAGATGCCACGTCTGCACGTGAGCATATTATGGCATACATGATCGATCCTACTGCCGAAGCATAAGGCACACGACTTGGTCATACTGAATCTCTCAAGAATCTTATCTATATAAGACTCCTGACTGAGGGATAATATCCGTCGTGATCTATCTCTATGAATCACGAGCCCCAAAATTATTTGTGCCTCACCCGGATCTTTCATATGGAAATGGTTCTTTAACCATACTTTTACCGAAGTTAAGAGAGGTATGTCATTCCCAATCAAGAGTATGTCATCGACGTACAGTATTAGGAAGACAATCTTGCTCCCACTCGACTTGATATATAGACATGGTTCCTCGACCGATCGAGCGAATCCATTCTCCTTTATCACTTGGTCGAGCGATGATTCCAACTCGTGAAGCTTGCTTAAGTCCATAGATGGAACGCTTAAGCTTGCAAACCTTCAGATCTTCGGGATCTATGAAACCTTCCGGGTTGCACCATGTACAACTCCTCCTCCAAATAACCGCTTTATGAAGGCGATTTTCACGTCCATTTGCCAAATTTCATAGTCATGAAATGCGCAATCGCTAAGAGAATCCGAATGGAACAAAGCATGACTACGGTGCAAAGATCTCATCATAGTGCAACCCTTGCACTTGGGTGAAACCCTTTGCCACTAGTCGTGCCTTGTATATGTCCTGGTTGTCCTTCTACGGATCGCTTTATCTTGTAAAGCCATTTGCAATCGAAGAGGCCTAGCCTTATCAGGTAAGTCAACGGATCCCATACATCGCTCGTACATAGAGTCCATCTCGGATTGCATGGCTTCTTGCCATAGCTTTGAGTCGAACACGCCATGGCACCTTTATAGGTTACTGGGTTCGTTACTCTCGAGGAGTAAAGCGTCAGTCTCGCCCATTCTCCTCAACCATACCGATGTATCTATCTGGAGGAATGGAGAGTCTACACGACCTTCCTGGGTTCCAAGGGAAT
Source organism: Dianthus caryophyllus (assembly GCA_023091065.1). Lineage (NCBI taxonomy): Eukaryota > Viridiplantae > Streptophyta > Magnoliopsida > Caryophyllales > Caryophyllaceae > Dianthus > Dianthus caryophyllus. The sequence continues at coordinate 40,015,579 of CM041517.1, forward strand.
ATTACTTAGCGGCCAGGCGAAGGAGAGCGAGGTTCCACCATTGGTTGCTTTCGGTTGTTGGATTCAGGAATCTCCGACAGATCGAAGGTTACATTACTTCTCTTGTCTTCGAGAAACTCTTTCTCTAAGAACTTCGCCTTAAGCCGCAACAAAAACTCGGTGTTCCGTAGGCGAATAGGAGTAATGACCAAACATTCCTTTTGGATAACCAATAAAGTATGTCTTGACCGATCGCGGGCCGAGGTTATCCTTGAGTCAACTACTTGACATAAGCCTCGCACCCCAAACCCCAATACAGGACCATTTAGCGACCGTTCCCTTCCATAACTCGTATGGAGTCTTGTCAGCTGACTTTAGTCGGACTCCAGTTAAGTGTAGGACCAGCTGACAAAAGGCCATAGCCCCATAAGCAGTCAGGGACAACGGTGTGACACATCATGGATCGAACCATATCAAGTAATGTTCAGCTCCTGCGTTCGGACACACCATTCACTTGTGGTGTTAGGGTGGAGTTAATCGTAATACTATCCCGCGGTCTTTCAGGTGTCGATCAAACTTCGGTTGAAAGATATTCGCCACCACGATCTGAACGTAGTGCTTTTATCTTTCTATCCAGTTGGTTCTCAACCTTATTCTGAAATTCCTTGAACTTGTCAAAGGACTCACTTTTATGCTTCATTAAGTAGACATGTCCATATCTACTCAAATCGTCCGTGAAAGTGATAAAATACCTATAGCCATCTCCAGCGTTGATTGACATAGGTCCACACACATCAGTATGTATGAGTCCTAATAGGTCAGCAGCGAGCATTCCAACACCTTTGAAGGAAATTCGAGACATTTTACTTATGAGACATGATTCACATGTGCCAAAAGTTTCATAGTCAAATGGGGCGATTGTCCCATTATCAATGAGCTTTTCCACGTGTTTCTCATTCATGTGTCCCATACTAAGAACGCCATAGATATGTTTGATCTTGTCACCAACCTTGCTTTCTTGTTACTCACATGCATTATATACGTGGTTTGATCTAAAACATAAATTCCGTTCATGGAAGCGCTTTACCATGAATCATATCGTTTAAAGAGAAAATACACTATTATTCTTTAAAGCGGAAATCCGTCTTTATCAAGTACTGATACGTAAATAATGTTTTGGATAAACTAGGTACATAGTAATGCTTATTCAAGAATAACTCAAATCCGCTCGGGAGTTGGATTACATATGTTCCCACCTAAACCAAGCAAAGAACTCTTGCTCCATTCCCCACTCGCACAAATGAGAACCACAACCAAGATTGGCACCCAAGTTCCGAAACTTGCATGGTTAATCTCAATCATATGAATAAAAGAAGACATACCAACAGGAATGACGTGGCCTGCTTTTATGTCCTCAAAGATACACATGGGCGATTCCACCTCCAATGCCCAGACTTGTGGCAATGGTGGCACTCCATGCTTTGCTTTGCTTTTGCCTTGCCTTGTGAGCTACCGCTAGACTCACCAGGCCCACTCTTCGCAATCACTGGCTTTTTAACTTTGGCTTTCCTACAGTTAGGTTAGCCGGAGCCTTACCCTTACCCTCAACTTCATGAGAACATCTTGTTTCATGCTCCCACTCAACTTCAGATCACTCTCCGTCTGTACGAGTAGTGAGTGAAGCTCATGCAGACTTTTCTGCATGTCATTCATATAATAGTTTGCCCTAAAGAGGGCATACCCATCATGAAGAGAGTGGAGCACACGATCAACGATGATCTTCTCATCGATCTTGCAACCAAGCTCTTCCAGTTTCTCAACGTTCTCGATCATGTCGAGAAGGTGTGGACCAACCGGCTGGCCCTTCTGGAGTCTTGCTTCAAAGAAACGAGTGGTATACTCGTAACTCTTGATTCTCGGTGCTTTTGAGAACTCTTTGGTTAGGGTGGTGAAAATCTTGTTTGCACCTTGGGTGATGAATCGTTTTTGTAAATTGGATTCCATTGAATAGATGAGTACGTTCTGTATCGCACCCGCCTCCATCATGAAATCATTATAAAGATAGACTTCATCTGCTCCTGCATCGGAGTCGGTTTAGTCGGCCGATGGCTCGATCAAGTACTTGAGCTTACACGTCAAATGTGATAAGCGGCATTGATGTCACGGCCTCCCAATCAGAAAAATTGGACCCATCACTCTTCAGTCGAGTGGACTGATTCATGCTGTCCATAAAAATTCTAAGCCATGATTCGCGTGTTAGTGTGGCACTTGGCATTGGTTCGTCAGTACGTACAGCCATTTGTTATAGTAGTTATATCTGTATATAACTAATTCGACATCGTGAAAAGAGAGGTTAAGCGAGAAAGAGAAGAAAACATCGTTTTAAAGGTTTAAGTCGTAAGCAATAACGATTTAATGCAATGACTCGCGCACTCATATAATCGACCTCCCTCGAGAATTATATAAGTGATCCCAAGACTCAATTTCTTTAAATTGATAAGCCAACCTTTTGGCTAATTCTCATCGTTAGAATTCTTGGTCGATAGATTTCAAGAAATCTATCTATTAGTCCACCATAACTACGAGATATTACTCGAACTATAGTATTGAGGTAAAATAGGTCAACGCATACTACTTACCCAACGTAGAAGGGGTCATGTGGAGAGTAAGGTCCTACATGCCTACCGACGAAGAAGGGGCTCATAGCATGCTTTTCCTATAAAGACTAATCTCAATTTTATTAATAGAGGAAGGTCCCATCATCTCATTTTAATTCATTTTAAGTGAACAAATATCTAGCATTTTCGAGAATGATTAAATTGAGGTGATAGCCCTAAACGAATGACATCCGTATGTCCATGATAAAAATGCAACTAAATGATCCATTTTCATGCATATTAGGTGGTTTGGTTGAGTTTAGGCGGAATATGATGCTATATCTAACGTGAAAGCAATAAAACGGTAAAGAAAACGCAAAAAGAAAAAACACCTAGTGTGGCCTATCCCTATGAAAATAAAGACAAATACAAATTGGAATCCATCCATGGACCCTAAAGCTGTCTTCATTCTTCATCTTGGGATTTAAGTGGGAATCCATCTTGAATATTCAATCTTGAATCTTCTCAAAATTACATTTTGAATTACAAAATAAACCTATTTACATTCTAATTCAAAATATGCTAAAAATTAAAAATATTACAAGATGGGAGATTCGAGATCTCAAAAATACAACCAAAATTGTGTTTCTTTCATTACGAAAACACAATCTTCTAAGGCCACACTAGTAAATTACAACCTTTTGTACATAATTAATGGGTAAAAATAAACCATTCAATACATTCATTCACAAAAAAAATAAAGCATCAACTAAACCAAACCAATGCAAACAAAATTAATTAATCTTGCCAAACCACCTCTTTTAAATGATTATCATTATGCAACAATTCCTTAATTGTTCATAATATCTTAATCAAAACATAATCCATAAGAAATAATTTATATTATCAGTATAACATAAATTAGATCACAAAAATATTTTAAACTGCTTTAAAATATTTGGTATCAAAATCATGAACTTCTTCATGATAACATTATATTCATTATCTTTATAACAAATATAACAAAATATTGAAAAACATTTATTTCCAAAAACAAAAATAAATTTCGGCCAATATGAATAAAAAAAAAAAAAAAAAAACGAATTAATTTTTTTTTTTTTTTTTTAAATATTGGTTTCGGCCATTTAAGGAAAAACAACAAAAACAAAGATTTTTAATGATTTTAATTCGGCCAAAACATGGAAATATTGAATTAAACTGTTTTAATTCGATTATGCTAATAATTAGATCGATACTCATTCAATTTTAATCCGTATTAAACATTGATTTTAAGAGATTCAAAATAACCTTTTAATTTAAACATCTTAAACATATAGATCTAGTGATTAACAAACTAATATGTTCATAAACATACAAAATTGGTCCTTTTATGTTTTAATTCAATCGGTATTAAATTAAAACTAATGCAATTCATATGAGATAATTTTAACATCTTAAAACATCGATAATTATGAATCAAAAAGACCAAATCAAGCCAAAAATAATCAAAAATCACACGGCATACATGCCTAATCCATTCGGCCATATCAAAATTTTGTTTAAAAATTATACAAAATCGATTTTTATGAAAACCTTATAAAAATTCATATGCCCTAAGGCTCTGATACCACTTGTAGGTTTATATCGGTATATAGACCTTTAAAATCACAGGATTATAATGAAAAACTTTATAAGATTACTAGTCATAAATTGAAATTGCATAGCATAGTATAAAGATTTAAGAATTAACCTTTTAATCCTTGAAATATGGCCTAAGAACAATACCAAAAGTATGGTATCTCCTAATTGTGACACCCAAGATGTTATGAGAAATACCCCTTTGAATTGCTAGAAGAATTAGAGAGGAAAACTGATTTTTCTCTCAAGGTTTGTGTTTGTGTGCAATTGAATGAATGAATTAGGTTAGTTAGAGTAGGATTAGGAAAGCTAAATATACTCCCTCCTTAACCCTAATGGCCGGCCCCTCTTAAGTATATGGGGAGATATATTTCTCCTCAAATACTTCACTTGTTGATCAAGATACAAAGTGTATCGGGACAGAATGTATCTGGACACTTTTCTCTTGATCATTTTAGCTTATAATATAATGCAGTATATTACTAGTGTCATCTGTATGGACCGACTATAATATATTATAAATATCCTTATATTTATAATTTACTAATTAATTATAACGGTTTATATTTAATTAGCTTGCATTATACACAATAATTAAATATAACATTTTATATTCAATCTACGAATTACATTTAATTCGTCTCAGCTAATATTATTTAATCTGTATTAAATAGCCGTATCACCATTACACTGACTAACATTTTAGTCAGTAACCTCATCACACTGACTAACTTTTTAGTCAACAACACTGACTAATATTTTAGTCATTAATTAAGGCATCGATATGATCATTTTCTCAAATAATCACATCTCTCAAACACATCCTTTAGGTGTGACTCTTAGGGACCAGTTGATCACCGCCATCTGTATGACAATAACGTCAAACTTATCTAGCAAGCCAACCGTTATCGATAAACGTTAATCAACTGATTAAATACGAAATGTACCCTGTGTACCTTTAGAGATTTATTTATGTTATTGCACTAACTGTGGAGGACACTAACACCAACATGATGCGTCCCCTTTGATGGACAAGGACGCTCAGCTTAAGGCGCTGCAAGACAAAGTGGCCGCCTTTGACGTGGAAAGGCAGCAGCTCCTTCAAGAGGGCTACAATAGAGGGTTCGTAGACGGCTTCGAACGGGGGTACGTACGAGGGGATAAAGACGGTAAGGCCCTTATCCAGAGGGTCTCTCCCTATTTTGATTTTGACAAGCACAAGGAGCTTGAGGCGGAAAGAGATATGGACCGTGAGAGGTTGGGACTTGGTCTTGACACGCCGGTACCTGTTTGGGAGCTGAGGACGGCCGATGATAGTGAGGATGAACCGGAAAATGAGACGGGTGACGGTCAGTCCTCCATGGCCCCTCTTGGGTCAGGGCCTGCATAGGAACTCGGGCCATCGTCATCGGACTCCTCCTGTACAGAGTCATCAAATTTTCAGCCGCTGCTTAACATCGGGCAGTAGCGGAGCAGTTGCCTCGCTTCTGTTCCTCGGCTTTTACTAGCTTGTACTCTCTTTTGCGCTAGTCTGTTTTAGCGGGCGGTCACTGCTTTGGGTGACGGCCGCCAACTTCGCTTTCTTTTCTCTATTTGTATTTAACGGCCTTTGCCGATGTACTTTATTCCGTAGGAATGACTATATTTCTTGTAGGTTTTTATCTGCTCTTTGTGTAATACTTATTTTAACTGCTGTCGTTCAATCTATTTTGGATTTCGTTCTATCTAATTCTGACTTCTTCAGCCACCGCGTCGTTGTTTTCTTTATTTGAGCGGCTTTATAGCGTATCAGATTCTGCCGTAGCCGATTCCTATCATGGCTTGTAAAAAACAAGTTTCTCTTTTAGTTAGTCCTTTGATCATATGCACTAGCCTTTCATTGTAAGAACTTTTAGTTTTTTAAACGGCGTGCCCCTATGGCGGCTGACGTAAAGACTCAGACCTTTGGACAGACTCTTGACGGCGCGCATCTGCGGTCGGTGCTGTCCAGGCTCACAGTCCTTGGACACTACACGGCGTGCAACTGCGGCCGGTGCTATCCAGGCTCACAGTCCTTGGATAGACTCTACACGGCGCGCAACTGCGACCGGTGCTATCCAGGCTCATAGTCCTTGGATAGACTCTACACGGCGCGTAACTGCGGCCGGTGCTATTCAGGCTCACAGTCCTTGGATAGACTCTACACGGCGCGCATCTGCGGCCGGTGCTATCCAAGCTCACAGTCCTTGGATAGACTTTACACTGTGGCCAAGAACGGCGGTGCTTCTGTGCTTAGTCCTTGGATGGAAGCTTTACATGGCGCCTGCAATCATAGGTGCTTCCTTCTGCACAAGTAAATTCACAACAGTTTCAATCAAAAATGTGATTTAATTAGGGTGACCCCCTCTCCTTGCCCCCTACTTAGTTTTTGACAGTTTTGCTCAAAAATGATAACTGCTAAGTAATCAATGAAGCTGAAAAATATGCAGCGGTGGCAACAGATCTGCTCGCTCGTGCTTACAGTGTTTATACATAATACTTCTTGAGTGTGTCTGTGTTCCAATGGTTTGGCAGCTTGTAGCCGTCCATATTTTCCAAGAAGTACGTGCCTGGACGTATGACTGTGGTGATTTTGTACGGGCCCTCCCATCTTGCTGATAGTTTCCCGTGTATATTTCTTTTCTACAGTTCTGCGGAAATATTTCCACAGGACAAGATCTCCTCTCGAATTCTCTGTGATTGACCACGGCGGTTGTATCCGCGCAGATTCTTGCTTGATATACGGCCAGATTAAGTCTGGCCGTATCTCTAGTTTCGTCCAAAAAATCAAGGTTGTCTCTTCGCTGCTGGCCATTCTTTGGTGGGTCGTGCGGCTCGACCATGAAATTTGAGGATCTGTATTTCTATGGGGAGGAGGGCCTCCGAGCCATATACTAAGTTGAAAGGGAGTATTTTTCTCTGGCTGAAGGGTTTTTGTCTGGGTATCAGTCCGTTCATAAAAAATTGTCGTCCGTCCACAATTGGAAAGACCGATGGTTCAACGTTTAAATCGTTTTGTCTGGCTGAAGGGTTTTTGTCTGGGTTTTTCTATGGAGTTTAAATCGTTTTAGTATAATTAGCTAAAAACCAATAAAAATCGAAAAAATGAAATCTTGAACCTCACCTTACATGGCCACGGCATTAGGGCCTTTTTAGGGTTAAAATTTGTTTTTATCACTTTTTAGTTTATTGTTAAAATAATTTAATTAGTAGTTAATAAATTGAATTAAGAAATTAAAAGAAATAAAAGAATTATAATATATACACATACCACACGACATACCCATTTAAAATGGGCTAAATTTAATCAAAATGAAATATCACTAAGTCACTAAAGTTTACTAGTTAATAGAATTGAATTTTTGTATAAATCAATTTCGTTATAAAAGAAATATAAATAACCGATAACAATGAGAAACCGTTATAAAAATGAATTAAATCGCGTGCTACTGCCTTTGCAAATTTGGACTGTTGGACTTGGACATACGGACTAAAATGAACAAACCACGATACTATTATTAAAAATGAATATCGCTAAATTTAGTAGATAAATGACTAAATTTAACTAAGTGTCACTTTAAAATAAATATCATTTATCACTTTTTACAAACTGAACTTAACGACTTTGAAACTAGGATTTACTTAACGACTAAGTTACGTTTTTAGACTTAGAAAATATTTAGATATTTTTTTTTTTAATAATTTAGTAACTAAGCTAAATCATGAATAGTGACCGATGAATAGTGACTGAGATGAATAGTGACAAGTGAATAGTGATTGATGAATAGTACCTAGATGAATAGTGTCGATGAATAGTAAATCGGGACGAAACTTGTTAAACAAGTAACGTCCCAAATTTAAAGACGGTGAATAGTACCCGGGACAAAACTTGTTGAACAAGTAACGTCCCAAAAATAATTTAAGGGGATTTTGAGGTAACTTGTTGAACAAGTTATCTTTTCAAATCCCGAGACGTGAATAGTGAAAAATTCACGAAACTTATAAAACAAGTTACGTCTCAAAATTTAAAGATATTTTAAATTTCAAAATTTGAAATATTGTAAATAATTGAGAATTTACTAAGTATAGAAAATTGAAAATGAATTAAGTAAATGACTTAAGGTGTTTTGAAAAACACTTAAATAAAATTTGACATACTAATAAACGTATTAATATAGAAATTTTAAAACGTTAATAATTAACAACACTTCAAATAATAAACGAACATGTTATGTGATCATATGAAACCGAAAATAAAATACTTAAACGTTTGACGATGAGACTAGGAGGGTCTAGTAACATGTGATATGTAATATCAGATAAATAATAAATCATGAGTAAGTTAAATAAAAGGTCAAACGCTTGAGCCTCGGATATGAAAACGTCAATCGTGAGTGAAGTGGGGTTAAGATAGTCTTGTGCGGATACCACTATCTCGGTCACTGAGCGTTGGCCATATCGAATAGTGTGGTTTCCAAGCCGGCAGCTTTTTTGCTTAGCATGTTGCTCATGCCTTTACTCCTTAAGTCGTACTGCCTAAGCCGTACAAGATAATGAATATGCCAACTCTTTTGGGTCGGTCTCTAGGAAATAGTCGTTTTATTCAGAGTTAAGGTGCTCTATGAATAGCATAGCCTACTCTTAACGAGAATACTTATATATGCATATTAGACTTGGGTGTAATTCACCTTATTTCGCTAGGGGTATCAGGGCACCTGCGACCTTGTGGATTCGGGTCTGTTATGCGGTTCTGTCTCCTTGTCGTGTTTCGTTCTTAGTGGGCGCGACACTTGCATTCGCTCTTACCACATGTAAAGATTACTTGAGGGGACTGTATCTGAAGTTCGAATCATTTCGAACACTAGAAGATGAGATGCAAGTACTATAGTATTCGGCGTGGTTTACGAGTCGAGTAAGTCGCTGCACTATGGTAGTGAGATGCAAGCGACTAGAGTACAATGGCCTACTCAGTGGTCAGGCTCGTAAGCAGTATGTGTTGTTTGATTAAATGAGAATGAGTGCGTACCATCTTTGAATACTAAAGACCACAAATTTGTGAAGTGAATCGAGTCTGCATGATGTGTATGATACAATATGTATGTTTGTTTGCGATCTGATATCGCTTCGTAATCCTACTGATATGCTGTGACACTATTGTTATGATATTATCTGTTACTTGCTTTCATAACCGAATATCATGCTTATATGATTTATCGCTTTAAACCGCATGCTTATTATGACTTATATGTCTTTGTATGGTATATGTAATAAGCATGTTTATGTTTTTTATCATAATGTGATAATTATAAAGCGATAGTAATAAACCAAAATAATTGAAATCGAGGGTAAGTATGAGCATAGCTAGTCCTTTGTCAGCTCAATGAGCACCCCCATCGATTTATTGTGCGGGATAGCAGTAGATGGGGAGCGAGGATTTTGGACGGGGCCACTCGACGTTTTTATGCTTTACCTTTAGTTGTTTTTCGAGAGATTTGTAATATATAACACTTTACTCTTTTAATTTCCGTATTTAGAGTTGTTTTATTCAACTCTTGAACGATGTTGTAACATTTGGGTTTTTTATGTATAATTAATGACGTTGGTTTAAGATTTAATTAATTTCCGCCTTAGTAATTAAAGTCGACTAAAAAGCAGGGTGTTACTAATGCTCTTTAACCCTTATTTTATCCTTTTCTGTTTCTTGATTACTTAAGAACTGATCAAAAGCCACACCATAACCACTCTTAATACTATAAATGTCAATGTCCGTCAAACTCCGGTAGGGTAAATCTTCCAAAGAACGATCAGGAATAGGAATAGCTATAATCTTATTCAACCAATCCTCACTCACAACCAACCTTAACTTTCCATAATTCCAAATTCCATTATCATTGAACATCCTAACTTCAGTAGTCTCTTCAAACCCTTCATTCCCACTTTCCTGATCTCTATTGCCTAAAATTTCACCAGAAGCCAAATCACTATTCTTACGCTGAGGTATTTCTCCATTAACCCATTTTCCTTCCCAAAACTTTACATACGAAGGATTTCCAATTTTCTATGCCAACCTAGTCTTAAGCAGAGAAAAACCCCATAGAATACCCTTCCAACCCCACGACGCCCCCATATGAGGAGAATCAAGTCCATCAAAACTCGTATCCAAATTGATATTATACTTAGCTTGAAAAATCCGGCTGATTAGATAGTCCCTTTGTATTAAGATTTTCCAAGCTTGTTTACCAAGCAATGCCTGATTCAGACAACCAATATTGCGGATACCCAAACCACCTCGACTTTTAGGTAGGCTTAAGAATAAATTACTACACCAATGGATAGTTCTCCTTGATCTAGGTCCTGTCCACCAGAACTGTGCCAAAATTCGATTAACTTTCTTTGACACACTTACCAGTATTTTAAATACCGATAGAACATAGCTGGAAATAGTAGATAAGACCGAATTAATCGAAGTGAGTCGTCCTGCTGGTGACAAAAAAATTCCCTTCCATGACGATACCTTCGTGTTCTATAAGATAAGCAAAAATTTCCATCTTTGTTTTCCCAAAATCCGTCGGTAAGCCAAGATAAACACCTAAGGAATTAGATGGGTTAATATTACATTCTGCACCAATAAAAGACTTAAACTCCTCAGTTGCATTAGGACTAAATAACACTGCTGATTTATCCTTATTAATCAATTGTCCCGAGGCCTTGCAAAAATCCTCAATAGCTTTAAAAAGAACCAAACATTCCTTCCTATTACCATCCGAAAAGAAGATAGAGTCATCAGCAAAGAATAGATGCGTAATTGACGGGGCATTACAGCAAATACTGATACCCAAAATTTCCTTCTCCACCTGTTTACGAACGAGGAGTTTCGAAAGCATTTCCATACACATAACAAATAAATATGGCGATAGCGGATCTCCCTGTCTTAACCCCGTAGAAGGTTTAAACTGCTGCAATGGAATACCATTCAAAAGAACTTCATAACTAACAGAAGTGACACAATTCATGACCAACTTAATAAAACTCGTCGGAAAACCCATAGCTAATAAAGTTGCTTCCAAGAAACTCCATCTTACCCTATCATATGCTTTACTCATATCCGCTTTGATAATAAATTTTGGCTTTTTCCTTCGTTTGGTATTTCGCACATTATGAATAAGTTCATGAGTGATAAGTATATTATCACTAATATTTCGTCCTGGAATGAAAGCATTCTGGAATTCGCCAATAACCTCTCCAATGACACCTTTAAGCCTATTAGTAATGCATTTAGTAACAATTTTCATTAACACATTACAAAGACTAATAGGCCGAAATTGTTCAGCCGTTTCCGGACAGCTAGTTTTCGAACCAAGGCAATAAACGTTCGATTAACTTCCTTTGCAATATTACCCGTATTAAGAGCTCTTATGACCGCCTCAGAAATATCATTCTTGATAAAATGCCAACACTTTTGGTAAAAAATAGCTGGAATACCATCCGGCCCTGGCGACTTTAGATGACCTAACTGAAATACCACCGTCCTAACTTCCTTATACGTATAAGGCTTAGTCAACAGCAGCCTAGCATCCGCCTTTAACAAATTTGGCGCTATATTGAAGACCTCTGGGAAACTCACCATAAGCCCCTCCACCGTCATATTCTCCTCCGTTTCCTTAAAAATATCTTTAAAATAAGAGATAAAAATATTACCAATATCCTCCAAATCGTACACCCAGTCCCCTACAGAATTCTTAATACATTCAATACGGTTTCGACCTTGCCTACCTTTCACACAATTAAAGAAAAACCTAGTACAAATATCCCCTTCAGTAGACCACTTAATTTTAGCCCGCTGCTTCCAATAATATGCTGAAGCTTTCGAAAAATCCAACAACCCCTTATTAATATTATCATAATCCACAAAATCCCCATTTTCAAACCCATTCTCAAGTGCTGACGTAAGATTATTATCAAAATCAGTCCATTTCTGACCCAATTTCTTCCTCTTGTTCAAGGACCAACTCTTCATACCTGATCTGGTAATCAATAGCTTACGTACACATCTAAAAATTGCAGAACCAGACACCGGCGTGAACCACTTATTCTTAATGAGACTCATACATTCATTATCCTCCAGATTCCATGCTGCCAATCTATACGGTCTCTTCCCTTTATTATGACTAACCGTAAAGTTAATTTGTACCGGGGCATGATCTGAAATCTGAATTGGATAATGAAACACATTCACCTCCGGATAAAACTGAAACCAATCTTAAGAAGCATATGCTTTGTCTAGCCTTTCAAAGAGACGATCCTCACCATCTCTCCTATTATACCATGTATACTTTGGTCCTTTAAAAGGCACATCTATAAGAGTCATACAACTTTTCCACCAATTGAACCATGCTGCACCCTCAATGAAATCAGACTTCCCACCTAATTTGTCATCTCTACAATCCACTTGATTAATATCTCCAAACAAAAGAAAAGGAGCAGCAAGTTGTTGTAAGTACACACCAACTTTTTCCCACATATCCTTTCTTTTAGACAAAGCAGGTTCTCCATAAACAAAACACAAGTACCAAAAACTACCATTGCATTCCTTATACTTCATAATAAGATAATTCTTACAAGTGAGTACACATTCCAATTTTATCGAGTTTTTCCAACCCAAAAAAGACCACCACTTCTACCATCAACTTTACAACCGCAACAATTACTAAAGCCAAAAGATTGAAACATTCTTGTTACATAATCGACATTACATTTCGTTTCTTGCAAAAAAACAAAAAGTCAAAAGAATCACCCAAAAGCAACGCTCTAATTCTAGCAACTATAGGGGCGAGCGGATCCTGCTGAGAATCCTCCTAACTCTCCTCTAGATATGGACCCTTACATTCCTAAGAATCCTCCTAACTCTCCTCTAGATATGGACCCTTACATTCAGCATCTTGAGCAGGAAGGTACAGTTTATGAGATTAATCAGAATGTAGCTGTGCAAAACGTCATAACTAATAGGGTGGAGGAGGATTTTTATAGAGCTCGTGAGGAAGATGGTCAGAGGGGATATTCTCAATACTTTGTATTGCCTTTGGATGCTCAGACTTTTCCTATAGGGGTGATGCCATTTGACTTTGGTCAGATAGAAGTTGAGAATCAGCTCAATGGTAATGGTAATGATGGTCCTAATCAAGTGGTGGATGAGCAAGAAGTTTTTGAGTGTGGTCCTATTTTTATTCCCCCCCCCCCCCCCCCCTTCCCCTTTAATAATAATAATAATGAAGGGGAGCTAGTTGAGGGTCAAGGAGAGAATGAGGAGCAAGCTGTTAATTTGTTTCCTGCTCATGTTCAGCATAATGAAGAGGGTAATGTGGAGGCAGCTGTGGAACCGGATGTGTATAGGCAGAGTACTGCACAAGACTGGCCGTTTAGTGAAGGCTCTTCTTCAGGTGGTGCCACAGTGTTTCAGACTTTTAGTTTGCCCAAGTCTAACTCCTCTAATGAGGGTCTGATTCTTCAGTTTTTATAGGTTACCCCCTCTCATTTTTAGTGTTCTTTCCACTTGATCATTGTTTGGGCCAAAAATGGCCTACTAGTAGCATGATCCAACACCTTGGACAAGTGGGCATACTGGGCCAAGAAATCACAGCAAGCCCAATTCACTAGAGCATTATAACGGCATGAAGATCAGCAAAAGAGAGGGGAGAAGAAGTCAGTAACTGACCCCCCAAATGTAGCCAACAACCTCGAAATTGGTGCCTGGAGATGCTCAACAGGTACCAAAATCCAACGTCTGGATTACAGCCCTATATAAAGGGTATGAGCATCACTTCAGCAGAGGTTATCACATTGCACACCATTCTCTATAGCAACACATATTCAAATCCTTCAGTCAACTCTCTAGACTACCTGAGCACCCCCATACTACGATACTTTACGCTATAATCTCATTGTACTTTGTTGCTTGTCACCCAACTATTTAGTGGAGCACATTAGGCAGGACTCAGATCCCCCCGCGGTCATTTCCCATTTACGGGTTTTTCCGCGTCACCAAATCCCTTGTGTTCTTTATTTTCTAGCACTTTGTTTCTTGCATTTCATTTCTCGTTCATTCACGTCATAATCACCATAAAAACCGAGTCGTTAGTCAAGTGGATCACTATACCCCATTTTACGAGTCAAATTACCTAAACGACTAAATTTGGCTGAAACAAACATAATACTATACTCATATATTTAATTAGTGAAATAACACTAAAAATGAAAGCGAGTATTTCGTATTAAAATATTCCGTAGTTATTCAATGTGTATATCTATTACACAATCTCCCTAAAAAATTGTGGGGTTTAATTTGAAATATTGTTTCCAAGTTACTTACATTTACCTTTTTTGAAAGTTAAAGATTTGTAACTTTAACCGTACAAAAGAAAAAAAAATGTTATACGATACTATGATATATTTACATTTGTTATTAAATTATCATTTGTAAAATTTTTATATTCAACAAAAAAAATTTGCATTGAAACAGAGTAAAATACAGTCAAACTAGCGCATTGCAGAATGCGTATAAGGAAAGTAAGAGAAACATTGTGATTTGTGAATCAGAGGGACTAAATATTATTGATAAGATAATTTTATCAAAAGCCTACGTTAACATAAAGATCAAAAATAGATAAGACTTTTTGTAAATATAAATCCGCGGAGTTTATATTATGGATTAATGGGGGGTAGGGATGGTAATCAATTTAGAGGTGGCAATCGGGTCAGTCGGGTCGGGTTTGGGTCGGGTCAAGTCGGGTTCGGGTCATGTCGGGTTAAAGTGTCCTTTCGGGTCGAGTCGGGTTCGGTTCGGGTCGGGTCATATCGGGTCAAATAGTGTATCGGTTCGGGTCGGGTTTGGGTCGGGTCAGCGCGATTTTATCGACTTATTTCAATTTTTAACCACTAAAATAAGTATTTCGATCGTTATTTTATTTAATTACTTCATTATTAAGTCAAATATATCATTCTAAATATTACTTTGCTTTCAAACTAATAAAATTAAGCTTAATAATTATCGGGTCGTCAATTTAGTCGGGTCGATATCGGGTCGAATGGGTCGGGTGGGTTGAGTCAGCGATTATCGGGTCACGCGTCGGGTTCTGATTAAATCGTCGGGTCGGGTCGAGTCGGTTCTCGGGTCACAATATTTTCGGGTCAATCGGGTCGGTTTTTGCTCGGGTTCGGGTCAGGTCACTCGGGTCGTGTTGGAGATAGATCCAGCCTAATATAAATTCCCACATTGCGTCCCACATCGGTTATGAGATGACAGTTGGTCTTGTTTATAAGGCCTAGGGGCTACTCCTCCTATTGCCAAATGGTTTTAGGATGGAACCTCCTAGACCTTATGATCGGACTTTCTCATACTCTCGGGTGGATCCATTTTCAACACGCCCCCTCACATGCGAGCCCACTTTCAAACCAGACTGGGGGGCACTTGCCTCTCTTCCAGCTGTACAACGCAAACTGGGGGGAAATTTGTCCTCTCTTCCAGCTGCACGAAGGCCCAGTTTAACGAGAGTCCCAGGTCACACAACCATGGGCTCTGATACCATGTTAAATTCCACGGGTCTGGGCCACACCCGAGAGTATGAGAAAGTCTGATCATAAGGTCTAAGAGGTTCCATCCTAAAACCAATTGGCAATAGGAGGAGTAGCCCCTAGGCCTTATAAACAAGACTAACTCTCATCTCATAACCGATGTGGGACGCAATGTGGGAATTTATATTAGGCTGGATCCATCTCCAACAGGTCGGGTCAAGCTTGCCAGCTCTAGTAATCAAATACGAGAAACAAGTGTTAACTAATTGTAGATTGATCAGAACAAAGTTCAACCGGGAAAACAAGTTGGACCAAACAGGTCCACATAATCAATCAGCCATGGGCCTATAAGGTTAGAGCTGTCATAAGACAATGATATTGTATTACTCTCAAAGTCTCAATACAAAACCAAAACAATGACAACAAACTCAGGTGGCAAAATTTGTCACCAAACCCATGTTGGTCATTAATAATATTTGTGAACGGACACACAAATTACAAACTTGGTCGACTAAATGGACGTGCTATTAGGTTCTTAGAATAGGGTTCCAATTTGTTAAAATTGATATTCCTATTTTAAGGGTTAAAAATTAGGGTTTTTTGTCAGACACTACCTTACATTTAAGCCAACTTGTGAGGTACTACCTTACATTTTATTTTTTACGAAGAACTACCTTACATTTTTAAAATTTTGTGGAACACTACCAAACACCATTTTGCCGTTAAATCTAACCATTGACGGTCATTGACTAACTACAACTTCTTCTAACTCTTTAGAAGGTAGTTTTTCCTCCATTTTTAATTAAGTTTTCACTTAATTGCTTACATTAGTTGCTCTCTAATACTCAATTATTTGTCCCCTTATTCTTCACTCCTCTTTTTCAGTTTTCTTTTTTCGTTTTCTTCCTCGGTTTCTTTAATTAGTGAATAGTTATCCACTTCATTGTCAAAGACGCATAAATGTCGATGCGGAATTCCACGGCGTACCAAACGTCATTGACCTTTCAAGCTCACTAACCTACACCAAAATTGGCTCTTCATTTCAAGGACCTTCCATTCCTAAATATGCATAAATGTCAGTTTTGAAGTTGAAAAAGGTAAAGAAGTTAACAAAATCTTCAAGTGTGAAGAACTTGAGAATGGGTTGGATAACTTAGGAGGAAAAACATTTGAAAATGACATTAGGGTTTATGTTTGTGTTAGTAATTGTGTAATACGATAATTTAAGGGTTTCAAACTTACTACTCCGTATATACTAACCCACACTGAAATTGATGTCAATTGCACAATACAAGTTTAGTTTCAAGCTTCATACTAAGGTCTTGAAGATGAAAAAAAAATTCATGGTTTTAATGATGATTTTGGTATTTGTATGTGGGTTAATTAAATTAGCGAGGAAGATGAAAAGAGAAAATTAGAATAGATTGAAGAGGGAAACCAGAAAAATGGGGTTAAAATGAATGAAAATAGTTTGGGGAAGAAGAGTCATCAGTCAATGATGGTCAACGGTTAGATTTAACGGCAAAATGGTGTTTGGTAGTGTTCCACAAGATTTTGAAAATGTAAGGTAGTTCTTTACAAAAAATAAAATGTAAGGTAGTACCTCACAAATTGGCTTAAATGTAAGGTAGTGTCTGACAAAAAACCCTAAAAATTAAACTAAAGCTACATCTAGTAACAAAATGTACTCTGTAGTAGTTTAGTCGGTAAACACTATGACTATTATACAAGCTATCAAGGTTTAAACCTTCTTAGGGTCTCCAAAATTTATGGGTCAGCCAGTGGCGGATCTTGGATGTTTTTTCTAGGGGGGCCGAAAATCAAATTTTAACCCAACAATTTTGCTGTCAGATTTATATTAAAATTAATGTTTTTCACACCTTTTATGATACAATATTGTTAAACCCCACCTTTATAATTTTTTATCAATACTGCCACCTTTTATAACTATAATGTTAATAAACACTAACAAATCCTCGTTTTGTCATCGTAAAATGTGAAATAAAATTCTCTCCGATTATAGTATACCCTAACTTTTGTTTATTTGACTCTTAATTTTACGATATATTCGTTATCTTGTCTTAACTCACATAATCAAATTCTCATTATTGTTTTACAGGACCAGTATTTTGTGGTTTTTAAAACCTTTTTAGTTACTCCCCCTGTCTCAGTCAATCATTTACACTTCTCTCAAATCCTTCTTACAAAAAAGTCATATTGTAAATAAATCACTGGAACAAAGGAAGTATATAAGTGAGAGTTTTAAAAAAATATATTATAAAAGATGAAAGTTATGAAAAAAATCCTAAAGTTAAAGAATAAATATTACGAAAGATATAACAATGGTCAATATAATAGATCTTATTTAAAAAATTATTAATCATAATAGAATTGTCTTATTTAAAAAATTATGTAAAATGATATGAATTATACACAAAAGTATCCTTCTAGTAATAACGTGGGCCACCTTAAAAAAATGTGGGCCCACTATATTTGACGTGTGGTGGGTACTTGTGGGGCCTTGATATTCAACTAGTATTTCTTTTACCGAAAAAGTGTGCGACTTCATCTAGGGGGCCAATTAGTTGATTATTGGGCTTTTGTAGATGTTTGGGGTGGAAGTTTGGGCGGGCCAGGCCCACGCCCAACACTAAAGAGATTCGCCACTGGGGCCAGCCTTGATTACAAATGATAATTTGAATATTTAAGTTTTAAATAGATTTACTCGTCAATCAGATTATTTTGGCTACTTCTAGAAAGTTTTCCCCTTCATTACTGTTTTGTTTTCATTTTCCTCTATGTTAAAGGATGCCTCTAAGTTAGGGTATAATCTTGTGTTGGCTTATGTGTCATTTTAATATTATTATAATAATTTTAATCAAGGATTGATGGTTGGACCAACCTGATCAACACAAATTCTTATTTAAGACGGGTATATCCGTCTTAAATTAAGATGGGTCAAATATTACGAATAAGACAAAAGACAAGTTGTAACACCCCGGCCCCAACTGAAGGCCGGAAGGTCACCCACGGTAGCTCGCCAAGCTGCGTACATCGCCCACAAACCAACACCACTCCTTTCCAGCGCACTTTGTCCTCACTCGTGCGCATCCCGAGAACTTCCTAGGAGGTCACCCATCCTAAGACTACTCTCCAGCAAGTACACTTAACTGAAGTGTTCTTAAGATGAGCCACTAGAAAAGAAGATGCATCTTGTTGATATGAGTAGTACTTACAATCCTTTTAAGCATTATGTCACTTGAGCCAACACATGAACCTCTTCAGCAGGTAGCTTTGAATAACCTCCTGACAACAATCTTAGATTACACAAGTAGATAGAAAAAATGTACTCCCTCCGTTTCGGTGATTTGTTTACATTTACTTTATACACATTTATCGATGTGAGGAGAGAGGTTGAGAAAAACTAATAAAATAATAATATAAGTACAAAGGGGGCCCCATTTGCTTAAAATAATCAAATGTAATTGGTTGAGTGAAAGAGGGCCACTCCCATACTGGTCAAGACGACCATTTTTGGAAAGTGTAAACAAATGACCCGTACGCCCTAAAATGGAAAGTGTAAACAAATGACCGGGACGGAGGGAGTAATAGATTTGTCTTTTATGTGCAAGTGAAAGATTACTTGACCCGTCTTAAGCTTAAGACAGATAACCCGTCTTAAATAAGATTTATTGCTTTATCAATAACTCATCACCCCTCATCATTCTATTTTTTTTAATATATTTTTAATCTCATCATCTTTCATTAAAAATTTACATTTATCCACAATTTATCATCCTTCATCATCTTTCTCTCTCTCCTATTTATCTTACCCCGCATCTACTTATTTTCATATAATTATTTAATTTTATAATGAATTCATTTTTTTATGTTTGTTTTTCTAGTACTTATATTTTATTTCGTAATTTTAATTTCAATATAAAAACCATGGTAAAGAATGTTAAAAAATTTACAAATATAAAATTCGTTAAAAGCACTAAAAAGATTATACGGAGTAATATTTTACATGATATAAAAAGTGACGAAAATATTACATAGGTGATATAATATAATCCCCTGATCACACGATTTAATTTAAATAATACATCAATAATACTCCCTCCCTTCTTTCCATTTAGCCCCCTTCCTTTTTTCACCAATTTTAAGAAAAGTGAAAAAAGTGGGGTAGAGTGAAGAAAAAGTAGAATAGTTTAATTATAAAAAATTGTATGTGAGTGAGAAAAAGTAGGGTATGTGAGAGAAAAAGTGGAGTATGTGAGAGAAAAAGTTACTAAAAAGGGAAATGGGGCTAAATGAAAAAAATTTCTAAAAAGGGAAATGGGGCTAAATGGAAAGAATGGAGGGAGTAACTAATAATACTATTAATGGAAGACAATTTACGATAAATAAAATTAAAACACTACAACAACAAAAGTTTGCACATGTAATTTTAGTTTGCCTTGATAATATTATTAATAATACCCTCGATTGCAACTGTTCTCAGATGAACGACTCCTTTGTCGGGTTGGTCTATCTTTCAAATCGTCAGTTGATGAACTCGATGAGTTCCTTTGTGCATTTCCAACCTCTTCTGCTAAATCTTGCTGATCTGCATAGTCAGTGTATATGTTGATAATATGCAATGGGGAGCCCTACGAGCAAACAAACGTCCATCACCATCACATATATCAACGATTGCTTTCCATTGGAGTACATTTTTCAAGTGCTCGAATAATTAATGACATCGGTTTCAAACCGTTTCAGTTCTAGCCATTTTCGCTGGACCTTCGCTGCGAACAATCACATAAATAAAATTATTTACAAACATAAATGAAATAAATATATTAGTAATAAACTAATTGTCACTTTATCAGTTGTAGGATTAGCTACTACAGCTAGCAATGCATGTAATCAACACTACCCAACATTGTAGGAAACCCCCGGTGTTTGCCAATTTGTAGAAGTCTGTTCAAGTGCATGGGAATAGGGGTTCTTAAGTATTTAGACCCGAATTGAGCTATCACAGATTTTGTGAACTTAGTAAGACATTGACGAGCTGTACCCTCTGAAAGTTTCAGATACTCATCTCCCCTGTCATATGTCTCACCGTACGCTAAAAGGCGTAAAGCCAAGGTGCATATTTGCAATGCAGATATGCTCATTCGACCAGTAGCATCTTGAGATCTACGAAAAATAAGAATCATATGGTTCTGCAGCTTGTACCAAACAAATTAATACATGTCGCTGCATTTGAAAACATCGTCTAAAAATTTGAGGAGAATAAACGGGGTTTGGAGCAAAGTAATCATTGTATAGTCTTGTTTCACCTTCTTCACTATTTCTTTCACAATGTCTTTGCCTTCTGCGATTAATAGATGATTCTGCAATTTCAGGTATATGGTTCTCAACAATGTAGTTTAGCATGTCACCCACTACATTATTAATATATTTCGAGTTATTTTGTCTTTCATCATCAGAAGTAGAGGAATTTGAAAAACTAGAATTGACGACAAAGAAGACGACATGTTACTATTTTTTAATTACTCTGTAAATATGGTTTTTAGAAAAATTGAGAATGAGTTATTATTGTCATACATTACATAAACAAGATTCTTATATAATTGTTGAGATATTATTGGTTTGGTGGGGGTAGTTATTGATAATAATTGTGTGGTGTATGAGGATTTGAAGAGATATTATTGGGTTGGGGGGATAGCTGTTAATAATAAGTATGTGGAGGGTGAGGAGTTGTAGAGATATTATTGGTGTGGTGGGGATAACTGTTGATAATAATAAGTGTGTGGAGTGTGAGGAGTTGCAGAGATATTATTGGTGTGGTGGGGATAGCTATTGATAATAAGAGCAAATACAATTGGACCAGATTTAGATCAACCCAGCGCATCCTAACAAAGTGGTCCTTGTTGGGGAAGATTTGCGTGGTCCCACGAGGACTTGAAGAGCGTTGATCCTAAAAGTGTAGACCCGAATCACCCTCCAATAAAACAAAATGGCATAAGTTCGCCCCTAAACGCAACAAAATAACAAAGAGGTAGACAAGTTGATGGAGGCGGGAAAGATCATGGAGGTGAAAAATCGAACCTGATTTTCCAATGGTGTGGTTGTCAGTAAGAAGAATGACAAATGACGTGCATGTATTGACTTCACAAACATAAACAAGGCATGCCCAAAGATCTACCCCCTTGCCACACATAAATGTCATGATGGACGTAACAATATGTCACGAAATGCTAACGTTTTTGGACGCCAGGAGTGGGTACAACCATATCAAAATGACTTCGGACGACCAAGAAAAGACGACTTTTCTATCCTATAGAGGTAAATATTGCTATAATGTTATGTCTTTCGGACTAAAAATGCAGGTGCAATCTACCAGCACTTGGTGAATATAATGTTCAAAGACCAACTTTGAAAAAACTATGAAAGTATGCATCAACGACAGGGTAGTGAAATCCAAACAAGACACCTGCATGTGGAGTGCCTCTAGAAGACTTTTAACATCTTACGTAGGTACAAAATGAAGTTAAACCTCATCAAGTGCTTCTTCAGAGTATCGATTAGGGAGATCTTGGCGCATATTGTGTCACCGTAAGGGGAATAAAGGCTAGCCCTAAAAGATTAGAGTCATCTCAACCTACAAGTGCTCAGGAGGATCAAAGACGTCCAAAAGCTGACTAGACGTGTGGTTGCCCTAAATTGATATTTAAAAATATTTTGACACGTGCACGTTATTCTATGACACCCTTCGAAAAAAAAAAAAAGACCTTCACCTAGATTGACGATCATGTTAAGCTAAGGCTTTTGAAGAACTGAAATTGTACCTTGCCTCGCCCCTCTGTTATTGAAACTTGTTCATGGGGAAGACATAATGTTGTACAAAGTCGTTTCAGAAAACGCAGTAAGTGCCGTGTAGATGAAAAAGAGGAAATAAGTTAATTTCACATCTACTATGTAAGTAAAAGCCTAGTAGGCCCTGAATCACGGTACACTCCACTTGAAAAACTTGTTAGTTCTTTTTTGTTGCATCACAAATATTACTATCCTACTTCAAAAGCAATTGTATAATTTTGAGAATTAATTATCCCATCAACGCTGTCATGCGTAAGCAAGAAGTTACAAGTAGGATGACCAAGTGATTGGTGCACCTTAGCAGGTGCGACATATGTTACAAGTCCAAGACTACCATTATGTTCCAACCGTCGGTAGAATTTGTGGATGACTTTAGTCCAATTCTTCAAGAACAGGTAGACGACGAAGTTTTGCAGCTCCACCACCACAGTGACAGCCCTCTATGGAACCTGTACACAGGCAGGCCTAGACTGCCTACCTAAGGGGTGTAGGAGTGAGGCTTGTACTAAAGTCGCCATTAGGGGAGTATATAATACATGCGGTCCGTTGTGAATTTAGGACGACCAACAACGAAGCTGAATATGAGGCCTTGATCTTGGGGATCAACATTGCCATCGAACTGAAGGTTAAACACATCGAGGTAATTTGCGATTCACTATTTATCATTAACCATGTGAACAAGTCTTGTGCAACTCGTGACACAACAATGATAGCCTATTTGGAGCTAATCAACTCACTAATCGAAAAGTTCGATAATTTTGTAATCAAACAAATTCCAAGAGATCAAAATGCACATGCCGATACCCTAGCCAACCTGTGCAACATTCCACCAAGCCACCATAACAAGGATCCTAGTCATTAATGCGCTAAAGTTAGGCGCCACGAAGCCTCCGTGTGGACGAAACCCTATATAGATTAGCTAAAGGATGATAAACTACTAGCAGACAAAGTCTAGGCAAGAAGTTTCATGATCAAACCCTTTAGATTCCTCCTCAGTCCTCATTAATGGTGTCATTTTTAGGAGCTCCGCTACAGGACAATATTCAAGGTGTCTTGAATCCAGTCAAGCTCAGCCGTCCTGAAATATATATATATATAGCAACGACTGCGACAACCATTCAGAGGGTCGGAGCCTGTCCAACAAAACATTGCGTGCAAGTTACTTGTAACCAACATTGAGGAAAGACACTGTTAAATACGTGAAAAAGTGCAATGCTTGCCAAAGACCTGGAATAGTTATAAGTTATAGAGTGAATTGTCACGTCTCTGTTGTGATATTTACTGTTAGTAAATGTTTAATTGTATAGTTATGGGTATGAAAATAAAATATACTCGTGATATTCATTTTAATATCTAATTTTAGCTATCAATATTTAATGCACCAAAATGCTCATAAATAGCCCTGAAAATTACAAGTATATATATATATATGTTAATAAGTGTACAACGATTACAATACGCTTTATATTATACTATTTAAATTATATACGGAGTATACAATTTCACTAAGTAATTTGTCTCGCCTCTGATATAGTATTTACTGATGGTAAATGTTTAACTCTATATACATGGACATAAAAATAAAATAATATTTCGAAGATATTTCAAGACAACTTAATTACAGTAACAATATTATGAAATCTACTATAACATGATCATCCTTTTAAATTCCTTATAAAAATCCGCTATTGTATAAGGTGTCGTTTTCTCAATAGGTTGCAATTTAGGAATTATGTTGTATAAATATCACCCGTGAATTAATAATTTTTGTGAATTGGTCAAACAATATTTGTTTAGTTTGTTGGAATTAAAACCATGTGGTAATTGACGATTATTTAGAAGGGTAGATAATTAAATTTTTCATGATGGAGGAATTCACAATTCGTAAAAAATCCAAACATGTGATTTTGAGCAATCAAACATACATTCTTTTTTCCCAAATTCATGAGAATTTGTAATAAATATTATTGTGGTAATCAAACAACACTAAAAATATTCTTACATTTTGATAAATTTATGCCAAAGACCTAAGAGCATCCATATTAATAATGGAGAGAAAACTCTCTATTGAAATGGATGGAGAAAAAATTTAAAAATTTGATGTGTATATCAATGGAGAGCTCTCCATTCAAATGGAGAGTTGACAATTTCTCCACCTAACACGTGAGTTACATGGAGAGATTAGTGGGCCCAATGTGATTTATTTTTTATTATTTTTATGAAAGACTTTGTAGTCCATTTATGAAGAAATATACTGGATTAATTGAGCTAATAATCAGAACCTAGTCTTATTTCATAAATAATCAACTCAAATTAATCCACTGAATAATCCTAACTAAATAACGTTCCAATAATGTAACTTGGCCAATTTTAACACGCTTAATCAATAAAATGTAACACTTATTTGCCAGGCGATGACTTACCTAAATAAGGGTGTTACGGGACCCAACTGAATGGGTCCTGAGCAAACACCTGTTTCAAAACATGAAGATCTGGAAAAGACAAACAGTATATATATATAGATAGGATACGCGGTAGCTCAAGGCTACGAGTGGAGTAAACATGAAAACTGCAACAACATCAAGATGGCACGCAGGCCCCAAAACTGAGTAATGTAGCGGAATAAACAAGACGTCTATGGTGGTAAACTAGACATAGGACTAGTATTATTGTGATTCCCTCCAAGCGCCTCACAATCAGCAAGCACACGTCCGAGTACCTAAGGGGAGGAGCCAACAGAACAACCACCTAGTTAGTCAACAGTTAACTCATATAACGAGGAAGGAAAAGAATAGAAGCCTTTAAGGTAAAACCGGAACGCGTAAGTAAATTAAACTAGTACTATTCGATTCTTGATCTTGAAAGAAAAAGCAAGAAACTAACTCGGACGATTACCAAACAAATCAAGGCACTCAATCAAGTTAAGAACCCCACTATGTAACCTCCACATAGGGGACTTACCATACCGACACACCCCGCGCCTCCTCCTCGTGACATCAAGCCACACAGACCTCATCACATTACGACATCGGGCCACACAGACCTCATCGTATCGCGACATCGGGCCACACAGACCTCATCGCATCGCGACATCGGGCCACACAGACCTCATCGCATTAGGTCACACAGACCTCATCATAAACACAAGGTACGGAACGTCATGGCAAGGAAACGATACTCATCCTATACAGTTAACTAACAACTTTAAGACTTGGAAGACGAATACAACTCAAGTGCATATATATACACTTAGATCAAACGTTAACATAAGGTTTACTTCTCCTCAATTTTAACTCGCTAGACATATGTGAGCCAAAAGCCAACATTCAATTTCCTACTCATAGTCATCTCACTTTGACTCGCAACAAAGCCACTATAATGGAGCAACACGACATTCTCATAACAAGGTATTACCTACGACATTTATCGTTACAACAGTGACCTAACAAACGTAGTAACAACCACCACGAGGCACCCACATAGGCAGCCCCACACGGCTGAAATAGGGAAACATTACACGGCTAAAAGAGACAGTTAGGGGCAGCCCCTTACACTCGACAGAAAACAATAGCATACCACGGCAACAAGCAGAAGAAACACAGCCCTTACGGCCCTCACACAGCAGCCCCAAGCCTCGATTCAAGCCACACCAAAACCTTGATTCAATTACAGTAATATCTACCCCTTGATAACAGATACACACTCGCTTTATTCATACGTCAAATACTAAATTCTTCCTTCCTCGGGTTGTACTCGTCCTAGCCTTATGTGAGCTTAAGCCAACTTTTAAATTAAACAAATACTCAGGTACACATGACAATACTCAACGGAGTAGAAATAAAATTTCTCAAAACGGGGCGACAGGGTGCAGCAGCGATAGTAGGCAGAAATCAGCAGCAGAACACGGCACAAACAACAACAATTAAGGGCCAACACGGCAGCCTTGTATACAACAGCACAGCAGCAACAAACGGCAGGCCACAGCCCCTATACACAGCCCAAAACAGTCCCGAGACAGCCCCTTTTGACAGCCCAAAATAGCATTTACTGCACAACAACATTTCAGGACAGTAGCAGCAGCGTTTCCGGAGAACATCAACGTTTACAACACACTCGAACGTAGCAGAGCCACTTTAATCATTAGCAACAGCAGCGACAATACACGATGGCAGACCGCCCACAGTTAACACACGCAAGACTCATACAAGGCATTCAAAACAACATAATAACCTCACCTTGAAGCTTCTAGCATTACACGTTCCATACCTACAAATTCATGAATACTACAAGCTATCATACATACAACTCTCATTTACCAAATTAAAGACATTCTAAACAAGAGCAATGTGCTGTCTCACAACCGATGTCTCAACCACAATCCTCGGCACAGCAAACAAATATCATGACTAAGCCAGCAGCCACACAACACCAAGACTAAATGACACAAGCGAAAACCACGTACCGAACAACAGTCCTCACACATACTCGACACCCAATCACACACCTCTAAATATAATACAACATTATTACACAATCAATCACGACATTTACACCGAACTAAGTAAGGGAGAGCCCTTACCTTGCGAAGAAAACCCCGAACTCGAGCTCACGAGGACAACACGTCAAACCGCTACTCCGACACGTCAGCTCTACAAATTACGAACTTATTATCAATTACTATTTAGTACTTGCTAAATTACTTTAATTTATGACAAAACAGCCATAGAATAGAAAGCCCCAAATTATAGGGTTAGGGTTTATACGAAAAATTGGAATCGAAGGGTTGAATTACGAAGTATACCTCCAAAACTCGATTAATTAGACTATGACTTGAAAAAAAACTGATGAATTACGACCTGAACTCGACCAATTGAAGCTTGAAATGAGGACAACTCACAAAGCACAGAAGATGACGACATAATGATGACGAACAGAATGACGATGATGTTGATGATTGATGAGGATGGCTGTGGCGATCGATGATGACGGTGAATGATGGAGGATTGAGGATGAAGAATGAGTGAATGAGTGATTGAGTGAAGGAGACAAACCAAGAGAGAAGAAGAGAAGAATGAAGTCGAAGAAGAACCGAGGAGCACGAATGAAATTATTTTGGTGAGGGGTTATTTCATTTTGGGTCCATTTTATTACACTCTTACTATTATTATCATTATTATCTTTATTGTTATTATTATTATTATCATTATTATATAAAACTCCATTTAAGAAAATAATATAAACCCGTATAAGCTCGACTTTAAATACAAAACCCGTCTTAAAACATGAATCTCTCTTATAACAAGATATGAAAAATACGGAGTATTACAAAAAATAAGTGAAAACCGTTTGAATTATTACTTAAAATAAGAGGTGGGCAAAGTTAGAGTCGATTTCACCATTTTTTTTACGTGTTAGAGTCGATTGAAATTGACCAAAGTTCATTATTGGAATATTACTTCAATAGTTGGGATTATTCGTGGATTAATTTGAGTTCGGATTATTTATGTAATAAAAGGACCAATTTAGATATTCTTGGCAATTAATCCAATATACTTCTCTATTAATATAAGTATATTTAAGAATGTAGAGAATATAGTGGAGAGTAGAATTTAGGGTGTGTTTGGATAGTAAAATAGGAGGGAAATGGAGGGGAGGGGAAATGAGGGAAGTGGGAGGAAGGGGAAGGAAGAGGAGGGGAGGGGAAATGGTGGTGTTTGGATATCATTTTCCCTCAAAATCTTGCCTATTTTGGAGGGACTCCAATTAGGCTTAGAGGAGGGAAAATGGATCCCTCCAAATCCCTCCCCCTCCATTTCCTTCCCTTCATATTTTGTATCCAAACAAAGGAAAATCAATCTCCCCACTTCCCTCCCCTTCCTTTCCCTCCATTTCCCTCAATCCAAACACACCCTTAGGTCCCACAATGAAGAAAAAAATTCATCATTGATATTGATGCTCTAAAATTGCATATAGTATAAGCTGCACCGTCTTGTGAATTTTCGCGGTAACTATAGCTGACAAGTCTGACTTGACTCAAGTGACCGGACCCGAACCCGATCAAAACCCGACTCGATTGACCCGAAAACCGACCCAACCGGTCCCGACGATGACCCGTAACCCGATAATCAGTGAGTCGAAGCCGACCCAGACCCGACCCGATGACGACTCCAATCGGTATCGACCTGACTAAATTGACGCTTTGATAATTATTAAGCTTAATTTTGATTAGATTGAAAGCAAATTCTTATTTAGAATAATATATTTGACTAAATAATGAAGTAATTAAATTAAATAACGGTTAAAATACCTATTTTAGGGGGTAAAAATAGAAAGAATTCGATAAAATTACGCTGACCGGACCCAAACCCGACCTGATCCAATACACTATTTTACCTGATATGACCTGACCCGATAACGACTCAAACCGAACCAACTTCACCCGTAACCCGTAAGGACACTTTCACCTGATACGACTCGACTCAAATTCAATCCGACGGGTCCGATTGCCACCTCTAAAATTGGTGGTAACTAAAGGGTAATTAGACAAAAATTACCCCAAAGTCGGTACCTAGACAATGTTTCCACTGAAAATTACTCCACTGATAATTTGATAGGAGTATGATCGTCCTCGTCATTCATCCCAGCTATTCATTCATCTGAGATCATTCTCAAATCTCAATATTCATAGCAAAAACTTAATTGAACTAAGATCCAATTACCCTATACTTAAACACACTATTTCAATCTGTATAATAAATATAATTTATTAATTCCTCATAATTTCCGTAAACTACACAAATTACTTGATCATCAAAAATCCCCAAATTTTAGGGTTAGGGTTACGATCTCTTGCAATTTGCTTCATCAAATCAAATCGATCAAAGTTGGTCAATGAGGACGAATCAATCGTCGTACAGAGATCGGACGCACGAGTTTCAGAGCATTGTTGATCGTTTCAAGAAATCATCGTCGCAAAATGGGCCGAGTAGTAGCGGCGTTGTTGCCCCGAATGGATCTAAATCCGCCATTCAATCGGAGTTCAATAAACGGGCGTCCAAGATCGGGTTTGGTATCCATCAAACTTCTCAGAAGCTCACCAAGCTAGCTAAATGTGAGTTGTTAATTAATCTTCTCTATTATCTGTTCTTGAAATAATGTTCGGTTTCTTGCGCTTTTAATGTTGATATAGTTCCTACATTGTTGTGTGGTACTTATGTGTATGATTGTATGTGATTGTGAGTGTTTACTTTGGGAGGTTTAGAGGACATTGATTCAAAGATATATGATGATTAACGAGTCGGAAACATGTAATACTATTACATATGCTTATGCTGCGTGGAATGTGGGTGAGTTTTTGAGATACCTATCAAGCAGAGTTGTGTGTGGATGATTTCAGATGTTCAGAGGTATTGACTTGTTGTTCAGTACCACGTGACCCAAAGACGAGATCTTTGAGTGGTAATTTCGTCATGGATCTTGGATAAGTGACTTCTTGCTTGTTTCAAACTGATGGACAATACTGCTTACACCTACGCCTTTGCCTTGCCATTGACAGGAGTCTTTGATTATGTGAGTGTGGGGTTGTAAAGAGAGTAGTGATTTGGAAATATTTAGTTCGAAGATTGAAATCACGCATATTTGTAATTTGGTTGAGATAGGGAATACCTAAGCGCAAAGTTGTATCATTGTGTAATATGTGAGTTTTCGGCGGGTAATGAACTAATAATGATACAGAGGTGTCTGTCACTTTCCTTTGATGAATTAATATAATATAATTTGATTTTGCAATTGATTGGACATTATGTACTGTGGCATAGTTAAGCATCTTGGTATAATTTTCTTAGCTCTTTACGGAAAAAAAAAAATGAATTCTGTCAGAGGGGTTTAGTCTTGTTTATTGGGTTTTGTAGGAGGGTATTGAGTGAATATGTATCAGGATTCTGAGCTTTTAGCTTATTCGACGCTGATGATCTTTTTTAGATTGGTCTCCGTTGTAGATCATATGTTTATTTAGGTTCCTTTTGGAGAAATAACGATTAAGGTTTGCTGTACATTTTGCTTGATGGCCGTACTTGAACTGAGGTCCTCTGATGTTATGGTTTCCTATATTGACGAAATATAATTCAGATGTTCATTTAGATGGATTTATGAAGAAATTACTCATTTTCGGTTTGGATGATGAAGTATGGGTAATTAGATTTTTGTGCTCAATGCTCATAAATGAGAATCTCTGCTTGGATTCGAGGTTTTAAAAAAGGGAATGGCATTGGCAAGGAAATGATTTTGGGAGTCTTCTGCTTTCGGAATGGATCGCCCTAGTTTTATAAGTGTGATAGATCAATAGGCGAGGCTGCTTGTTTTGGTCTCTTCCTTAGTTTGAAGAGGCACAAGGCGCACCAAGGCGTTAAGGGGCCGAGGCGATACGGCGCTAAGCGTAAGGCGAAGGCTTTCCCCTTTTAAACGCGAGACACCCTATTTTATTTGTGAACTTTTTAGGCAAAAATACATTTTTCATGAGCTCCCAAACTAACAAATATGTAACGGAATAATAATTGAGATTTGAGAATAATGACAAGAAGGAACAACATAGTGAAGATCTAGTTGAAGACGTTGCATAAAGTACGTACAATGTGTCAGTTAAGCGAGCCTTGTCGAAACGGCGCACACCGAGGCGTTTTGACTAGTGCCTCATCCAAGGTGTGCCTTGCGCGCACTTGAGGCGCGCCTTTTTAAACTAAGGCCTGTTCAAATTCTCAGGATGGCAGTTGATTTATGTCGACGAGAAACAATATTAGTGAGTAATACTAGACATGGTGTGGCAGTGAGCTGATGGTCTAAGCTTGGAAGTCTCAAACGTAGTAGACTATTGATGACTTTCCAATCTCCCCACGACAGATTTTGGTTGTGTGCTGCTATTCATATACTGATCCCATTGTTTAAACATAGCATCAAGTCTATGGAAAATGTTCTCTTTGCTCCATGTATGCCCCCATGTTCAGTTAAGTCCCTAGTATGAACTTACTGTAGTTAGGATTTGTCTTACTAGTAAAGTTAGTTCCACAATTTTTTTGGTTGGTCTACGTCAATAGAAATCAAATGTGTTTTTTTAATGGAATGTAAAACAGAAATTCAAGTGTCTAGGTTGAAATCATAATCTTAATGATTGTATTTGAATCTGTCGATAGGCTGTCTATTTTTGGCTTACATGATCACTGTGACTGCCACTGTATCGTTCACATCACTGTTGCCTGTTGGTCTGCTGATTGGAATTTTTATACTTCAACCTTCATCCATGATGTGTGATCCTGTCGGAGAAATCAGAGCTAGAGCATAGACAATATTACAATAAGAAATCAAAAGTGGAAAGATGAGTTTGCTGATGTTCCGGAGTGTATATCATAACATTCACTCGAAACATTGTGCTGTGCAGTGGCAAAGAGGACGTCTGTCTTTGATGACCCAACACTTGAAATTCAAGAGTTGACTGCAGTCATCAAGCAGGATATTACTGCACTGAATTCAGCTGTGGTAGACCTGCAGCTTCTATGCAACTCACAAAATGAAAGTGGAAATATCTCTAGTGATACCACTAGTCACTCGACCACAGTTGTAGATAACCTCAAGAACCGCCTAATGACAGCGACAAAGGAGTTTAAAGAAGTTCTTACCATGCGTACAGAGGTATGGTTACTGATGTTTGATAATTTGTTCTCCTCCATTTCTTATGTTTTTATCTTTTCTTTATTTTTTATTTTTTTATGTGTAGAATCTTAAGGTACATGAAAATAGACGACAGTTATTTTCTTCAACTGTGTCGAAGGAGTCCGCAAATCCTTTCGTTCGTCAGCGTCCATTGGCAGCCAAGTCAGCAGCCCCTGGATCCACTGATCCTCCTCCATGGGCAAACGCAGCTTCATCTTCATCAGCCCTTTTTCCAAGGTACATTCACGGTCTTGACTTGTGAGCTGGGATATTTTAAAATGTGCTTTAAAACAAAGTTTGTTTCATCTAGATACTATCTCCATAGGATGCAACTGCAGTAATGGACAATGTAACAGTATGTTAAAAAATTCTATTTTATCTTTCTCTGCCGATCATCCCATTGTTAGTTCATATCATAGACCGGTCTTTTAACACGCCAGTTCTGGAGCTCACAAAAGTATTGTGAATCCAATAATTACCCTCGCTTATCAGATGAGTGTCATATTTTTGTGTTGACGACATGAATAGGTTCAGGGGGACAATGATGTTAAGGTGGAGTTCCTTGTGGGAACATGATGCTGTGATACACATAGTTTTTGGATGAGTGACATGTTTTTGTGCTGAGTGCTGACAACATGAATAGATCATGAATAGATTTACGGGGTCGTTGATGTTAAGGTGGACTTCCTTGAGCGTACATGATGGTGTGATACACACCCTTATTTTAATCTGATGATGGGACAAAAGCCTGGGAAAAATATTCTGAGAAGTATATACAAGTAAGCTCTGTAAAGTGTAAATTACAACCACCGAGGATCTGAGTTAAATGATGGTGTGATGTCATTGCTTCCTTCTGCCGCCTCACTTGGGGGTTGAGGAGGGACTTCTCTTTCTAAAAAATGAAAATTAAGACTTGTCTTTCCTGTGAACATCAAAGGTGATGCTAGTAGAGGTCTCTCAAGTCTATCTAGTGATTTATTGCCTAGTGACAAATTAAACTTTCATTAGTTAGGTGTGCATGTGTGTGGGCATGCTTTTAGTGTTTTGTTTGGTGTTGTAGATGTTGCGTTTGTGTTCAATGATGGAGAAAGAATATTGCAATATGTGTGTACCTTGTATCGCTGTCATTTGAAAAGCCCGGGCATAAGTAAGCTTACATTTGATTCAGCTCTAAGTGCCATTTGGAAATACACCAACACTTGTACTACTAGTATTTGGTCTATTTTTTGAGGAAAATAACATGTTAGGAGCCTGTAGTGTTTGACGATTTGACGTTACATTTTTCTGGTACGTGTAGAGGACGACCAAGATGGATGGCATTGAAGCTTTTTTTCCCTCTTTTTTTTGAGATTTGATTTTGGGGAAACATTTTATTAAATCTTGATTTGAGATTTGATGTTGGAGTTAATGGCCGTTGTTATAAGGTTTGAAATACGGTTGTAGTAATCCCTAAACCTCGATGAATCGGTTGTGTATCGGCATCACTACTGATAGTTGTAACCATGCGTGGGTGTGTGAAATCTACACAAGAGAGATGTTATGAAGGACTTGCCTTGAGTATTCGATAATGCAGAAAAATAGCAGCTTAATTCCTGTTAGATTGAGCAGCTCTGAATCAAATTTCTGCTGGTTTTTGCTCGCCCACATGCTCCAATAAACTGGCACGGATTTTAGCTTTCACTGTTCAAGCCATTTCCCCTTTTACGTCCCATTGTCCAACTCTCAATTTTGGCCATAAACTTTGCACCGATACAATGACAGAGTTGTAACAATATCGTGAATGCTAGCAATAGGACACAACAAGGTCGGTCTACTTGGAGGTGAATATGCCTACACAGAGACTACTACTGCCTGATTGATTCCACTTACTCTTTCTGTCCGCTCTTCCCGAAAGAGAATTGCATGTAGAGATCCGCACGTTTCTCAGTCCAACGCACCCATTTAATCCGGAAGAGCTCTCAAAGAGCCCCCGCAACGCTTCTGGTGAAGGGAGCAGCGGCCCTATCCTAGTTTGTATATTACATGTGTGTTTGCATTGGTTTCAGTCCATGTTGTTGGAAATAGTTCATTCCATTATAATTTTTCCAGTCGATTATGATTTTTAGCATGCGTGATTTTAATTGATGATAGACTATCAACATGCAATTTTATCTGGTCAACTTAATTATAATGGTGAGGTATGTGTCTCAGTAGAATTAGTTTGACTTAAATATGTACTCCGTATGTTTTAGTATAAAGCATCAGGTAATCAATATAAAACGTAACAGGATACCATAATATTAATATGCCTTTTTTTTAGGCCACTCTCATCAACATGATAGGCACTGATCGTATCTATTGGCAGGAAACAAGCCGACGGAGAATCTCAGCCATTGCTACAACAAGGGCAGCAGCAGCAGCAACAGCAACAATTAGTTCCAGTACAGGACACTTATATGCAGAGCAGAGCTGAAGCCCTTCAGAATGTGGAGTCTACTATTCATGAACTTAGTAGTATTTTTACGCAGTTGGCTAACATGGTGTCGCAACAAGGGGAGATTGCTATCAGGTTTGTTTGTTTGTTTATCTCGACTGTTTTTATTTATTTATTTTTTCTTCTGTATAAGTCATGATGGATGTGTAATCGACAGTTAATGGGTTTAGAGACGGCAGATTGGTCAGCTGGTTCCTGGCAATTTTGAATATATCATCTTGAATTTGAACTTGCCTTATGCTGAGACGTGACACGGTTTTAATATTCAAGCTTATAATCTATATGGCACTCTGTAAACTTATCATATAGATGTCTTTTCTTTGGCCCAAGCTTTTTGGTCTATAATGAAGTTTTAATCATTTCTTTTCGTATCCCCCATCTATTCATCTGTCGTTTGACATATTGGGAAAATTATAATTTGAGGTCAGCCGCATGCCCTCGGGATCACCTCATCATGTCTCATGTGCTCAATTCTACAGAAACTTTGTCGACAAGCTAAAATTTTTTAAAGAGTTATCTTCAGTTGTCTGTGGTCAAAATGAAAGAATATTCATTCCTGCAAAGAACTTATTTCATGTTGACGCAGAATCCAATTATTTTTTTACTTGTCTTACAAATGGTGTTTGTGACTTGTGATTGAGAACTATACTGCTGTTAGACGTTATGAATTCGAACCGGTAATCTGAACTCGATGCTTGTGCCCAACTACAGAATTGACGAGAACATGGAAGAAACTTTAGCAAATGTTGAAGGCGCACAAAACCAGTTGGTCAGGTATCTAAACAGTATATCCTCAAACCGATGGCTCATGATCAAAATATTCTTTGTGTTGATTATATTTTTGATGTTCTTCCTCTTTTTCGTAGCTTAAATGGCTTTAAAATTACCTTTTTATTTTATTTTTTCGGCTGAGTATATACATTGAGAAAATCTATAGAACATTGAATGAATGTTGCTGTTGTAAGATGACTTTCTTTTGCCTCATTTCTGTAGTCTGAAAGGTTTTGCTTGATGCCTTAAGTAGTCACTTTTTTTTTTTAATATAAAAAATGGAACAATCTATCATTACTCATCGTGTATATTAAGAACATTTATTCGAAGATTGACTTAAACATCCACCAGCATGTCTTGTCCATTTATTTGATCCGTTTTAAACTTGAAATGGTTGGATATTGTTTTCGCCAAATTTAGCCGATTATGTTGTTTGGCCTCGATTAGGGGTTTGACGATATCTATTAGAGTATTAGTGAGTGTCTTGTCTTTGTTCGATTATATGAGACAATTAGCAAACTACAAGAAACGAAGAGAAGAAATGTAAAATGCGAAAGGAAGACAAACAACGCAAGATTTGGTGACGCGGAAAAACCCAAAAATGGGTAACGACTGTGGGGGGGATCGGGATCCCGCCGAATAGCTCCACTAGAAGGCTTGGGTTGTACGTAGATAATGTGTAACCTTGCTGAGGAGTCCTTAGAATGGTTTGAATACCGCTCCCCAGCAAATTCGAGGGCGTCTCGCTTCTTCCAGCAACGTCTCCCCTTGAAAGTAGGGGGCGGTTGCTTGATTCTTTACTTGGTGTTCTTCGACTTTCCTCTTCGTAGCTCTCATTTTAGGTCTTCTTCCTCGACCACGCAACACATGCGACGTCAATGATCTCGATCTTTCTCTCTTATTTTCTCATTCGTGTAATGGGCATGTGCCTTCATGGGAATGGGCTCTTTTGGGCCTAAATAGATACGGAGTATAACCGTTCTAAACAAGAACATGGTGATTTGATTCAATTACTTCAAATGAAAGTAATGTAAAATTCTTGTCACATTTATATGTTAATCATATGACAACTGAGTGGTAATTGACATAAGTCACATAACGACGGCTACTACTAAACTCTTTCTCATGAGTTTTAACTTTGACTATTAATTTTCACTGTCTTGCAAAAAAAATACCTTTAGAGCTACTTTTATTTAACACAATGAAAAGGTGAAAAAGAAAAGTACTTACAGAGACAAATACACAATCATTCTAAGGTAACTTAAGATTTGAAAACTAAAAATTTGAAAATACACTTAACTAGTTTGCATGCTCGGTCCCGCCCGGGCTAACTATATTTACATTAAAATTTTAATTTTATATAAATTTGCATTATATTAAATACTTGTCCAGTTTATACATTTACTATTTGTGACATATTAGCATTATACTAAATATTTGTCCAATTTATACATTTACTATTTATGATATGTTTTTACGAAAATTCTTGAAATCATAATTAAGTATAATTGTTAATCATACTTCAATTAATATAAAATTATTCTCAATGCATACATTATCAATGTATACTCTCATGAAAAAATATTATTTTGATATAAAATTAA
Source organism: Dianthus caryophyllus (assembly GCA_023091065.1). Classification (NCBI taxonomy): domain Eukaryota; kingdom Viridiplantae; phylum Streptophyta; class Magnoliopsida; order Caryophyllales; family Caryophyllaceae; genus Dianthus; species Dianthus caryophyllus. The sequence continues at coordinate 40,052,796 of CM041517.1, forward strand.
TGATATTAAATCTATGAGTTCTTCATGGTGTTTTATTTCAAATATAAACTCACAAATACTAATTTTTTCCTAATGTGAGTCATAATATTTTTTAGGTAAGTTTTTATTTAAATATCATAGAGAATTAACTGTTTTAAATAACACTAAGAATTAAATACTAAATTTTCCTAATGACCTAACTTTAATTTTCATTAAAAAAATATATTACTTTCAAAAATTTATTTATTTTATTTTTCACACCTTCCAAATATAATGTATCTATTTTTTCCAATTTTAATTTGGAAATATAGAGTGTTTATTACAATATTTGATTATATATTTTTAAGGATATTTGATTATGTTTAAGGTAATTTTTTTTAAAATGTTTTACTAAAAAAACTTATTTTATTTTAGAATCCTAATAATATTAAAATATCTAATTATATTAAGATTAATAAATTTTATTATATATTAATATAATAACTTAGATTATATATATTAAAATAATAAATTTTTTATCAACCAATCATATTAGGACAAATGTCGACCATAGAGACCATGGTTTCGACTTTATATATATACTAGTTGGCATGCCCGTCCCCGTCCGGGCCATCTATCATTATTATTAAGATTTAAAAATAAGTATAAAATGTAATTTTTATATATTTTTTCTAGTTTATATATTTACCAATTATGATATAATTTTCTATGATATTTAATATGACAAAATTTCTAAAATATAATTTCTAAGGCCATGTTCTTTTCGGCTTTTATCGTATTTAATATGATAATTTTTTAAAATCTATGATTTATCATATTTGTTTTTCGTTTATTTGCTAATTATATTTTATAATACTTACCTAATACTATTTTATTTCCCTTAACTTATTTATTAGATCAACAATTATTTGATTTTTTAAAATTCTATGAATTACCATATTTCTTTTACTCTTTTAATTTTTTTTTTTTAATATTTTAAAATATAACTTACCTATATTTTTTTTCCCTTAACTTGAATATTTAATCCAATATATTTAAGGCAAAATATGTATTCTTCAATTTTAGTATCCTACAATTTTAAGGATTCCAATTGTAGATTTAGTATTATATTTTAGATTACCTATGTTAATTATACTACACCATCTTCTTCTTTTTTCTTTTTTCTTTTATTTTTATTTTTTTGTTAATTACATATATTCTCTTTTTGTTACGTTAAAATGGGGTAATAAAGAAATTGGAATTTTGTCATTAAATCAAACTTTACCCTATCATTATACTAAACATGTTTTTTTTTTTTTTGTTTTTTTTTCTTAATTAACAGATGTTCTCATACAAAATTGAGATGAACAATCAAATCAAAACTTAATACTATTAAACTAACTAAAAGATTACGCATTAAGCATTACAAATATTATTATACAACCATATCTAATTACTTGATTTAAAAATAAGATAATCGATAGATATTGTACATCACTTTTACCTTTCTTGTTACATATTCTTACCTTTCATGTTACATATTCATTAGTTTTTTTATTGGGTTATAATCAAGTTTGTTCAATAAAAAACTTCAAATCTTGAACAAATCTACAACATACAATGAAAAAAAATCAGCAGTAATTTAATCAAGCTATGTTTAAGTATCAAACATAGTAATTAAGAAATAAAAATATTTAAATTTTAAACACTCTTATCAAATACACCGCAAAAAATAAATTAACACAAATTGTAATCATAATTAAAACATAATAAAGTAAAACTATTTAACAAAGTACGTAGCTAAAAAGATCTAACTAAAGTTTTTGATGTATATATATATATATACAAAAAGGGATGGAGACTTACCTAAAAATTAAATAAGGTAATTATATGTCATATAATTGTTTATTTTGAAATTATTATTTTTCTTCTCAATTAAAAACATCTTCAATTAATTTTTTTTGGAAAGTTCTAATATAGTAAAGATTTCAATTGTAGATTTAGTTTTATATTTTAAGTTACATATGTTAATATTTTTTCGTCTAAAATCCTAGCAATAGTAAAATTATAAATAATACTAATATTAATTTTTTAGACTAATTATATTGTGACAAATGTCGACCATAGAGACCATGGTTTCTGCTTTATATATATATATTAGATATATTAGATTCCTACAATTTCATCAATTTAACAAAATATACTGAATAAAAATTTTAGAATGCAAGTGTAATCTTCGATGAATTTTATTGTTTAGTGATCTTCAAATTAATATGGAGATGAAAAACTAAATACGTACGAGAGAATACTATCTTATCTTAAAAAAAAAAAAAAAAAAAAAAAAAATTTGAGGCCCTTTAGAATACTAAATATTTCCGCAATTATAAGTTCACAATACTATATACGGAGTAACTTTAAATTTTTTTATATCATATTAAAATATTATATGTTCATGACCAAATATGTTTTTTTTTTTTTTTTTATAAATGTAATTTTTATCAGTTCTAATTGTGTTGTTGCAACATCTTAATCAAATTTAAAAGTAATAAAAAATTGTTCTTTTAGTAATATATAGTGTAAAAGGTCGTTTGGTAGCCTTCTCAATTCATGGGAAATAGAAGTTCCCATGAATTGACTTAGGGCCTGTTCTCTTCGTCTGAAGTTTTCTAAACCAATCTTAAGTTTTCTGAAGTTTTCTGAAGTTTTCTGAAGTAATCTGAAGTTTTCTAAAGTTGTCTGAAGTTATCTGAAATTTTCTGAAGTGATCTGAAGTTTTCTGAATTTTTTTGAAATAATATGAAATTATAACTATTATTATAATATGAAATTATAATAGGAAATTCAGGAGGCTTTATCATTAAACAAAGATCAAGAGATTACAAAGTCGGGAAGATCCTACATGGAAGGTCAAGGTGACCACCTAATTAACAATTCTAGCTATTTGTTCCTCAGACAAACCATAATTATAAAAGAACATCCTAGAATTAAGTACAAAGCGAATAGAGGAGATAATCAGAGATAAAGACCGAGACCGCCCATAGAAGATTCGGAAATTTCGCTCACACCAAATCTCGTAAATAGTAGCAGCCAAGGCAGCCCTCAAACGACTATTACGCCAAGAACGTCCACGAACATTTTGATAGAACCAATGAAGCTCAGAACGCAATCGCTATGGCCGTCTTGTGATCCCCATGAGGTGCAAAATCGATCTCCAAATCGACTTAGAAATAGAACAGCAGAAAAACAAATGAGAGTGAGTTTCCTCCGCAGCATAGCAGAGCACACATCGGTTAGGTATGGGAAGCCCTCGAGCTTTCATATTATCAATAGTAGCTAACCCTTTCGTCGCAGCCAAATAAGAAATAAACATATGCTACGGTAGAACCGCAGCATCCCAGAGAGGAGATAGCCACTTCTTCTCCGTTGAACGAGAACGCAAGACTCCATAAACTTTTTGAACCGAGAAAAAGGATGTAAATAAGGCACCAACCTCAGAAGAATCAGTAGTTGCAGCATAGAGATCATCTCGAATTGATAAAAGAGAACGCCAACTCCAGGACGAGTCCACTGTTTCGTGAATCTCCCAGAAATCAGCTCCTTTAAGAATGTATTGGTGAATCCAAGAGCTCCACAGGTTAGTAGAATCCGACAATTTCCATATCCACTTTGAATACATCGCTTTGTTCCAACTTAAAACTTCCTTTATGCCAATACCGCCCTCACGCTTTGGCCGTGCAAGGGAATTCCAGCCTTTATAAATCATTCGCGAGTCACTCCCCCATAAAAAGCGAAGGCATATCTGATTGATTTTCTTAACAATGCCTTTCGGGAGCAGAACAGAGGTACCCCAAAAGTTATGCAGACCAAAGATAATCGAGTTGATAAGCTGAATCTTACCCGCATAAGTAAGCATTTGAGCCGCCCAATGATCCACCTTCTGACGAATTTTCTCAAGTAAAGGAATGAAATGAGCAGATAGCTAGCCTTTAATTCAATGAAGGCCCAAATATCGAACAGGGAATTCGCCCTTGGCAAAGCCTGAAACCGAAAGAATTTGATCCTGGACCGGAGTAGACACCCCACCTAAAAAAATGCTCGTTTTAGAGGGATTAGCCTCTAAACCAGAATACGCAGCAAAACGATGTAGAACATCTGCCACAGCGAGAACAGAGGGAACATCACTAATATTATTGGTATTATTATTGGTATTATTATTATTATTATTATTATTATTATTATTATTATTATTATTATTATTATTATTATTATTATTATTATTATTATTATTATTATTATTATTATTATTATTATTATTATTATTATTATTATTATTATTATTATTATTATTATTATTATTATTATTATTATTATTATTATTATTATTATTATTATTATTATTATTATTATTATTATTATTATTATTATTATTATTATTATTATTATTATTATTATTATTATTATTATTATTATTATTATTATTATTATTATTTTCTTTTATCCGCAATTATTATTATTGATATAGAAACACAGTTTACATGAAATTGGTGGGGAGCCGAGAAACAATCTGGGCCCCCACCCCCTTCGCTACAGCAAAGCCAAGTCTAACAAAAATGTAAGCGGACATCCGAGCCCCTGCTTCATGGGAGGCAGAGAAGTTCTGAATCCGCTTGAGCAAAGCTACAGCCTCCGAATCCAGCTCCCCCAACGTAGAGAAAGAGAACGGTAGGAAACCATACCCAGCTGCTTCACACGAGTCCCTGTATTATTATTAATATTATTATGCTAATTGTAATTGTTATTATATTTGCTACTTTTATTTATTTATTTTTAACGAGTTTCGCCTAAATTTATCTTCTTTTAGAATTAGTAACTTAACTTTTTGTTTCATTTACGATAAACTTTGAGGATAATATTTGTAGTACCAAGAATATTCAAATCTTTATATGCATGCGCTTTTTTCACTAATATTTAAATACTAGAAAAATTTAGCAAGCAATATATAATAATAATAATAATAATAATAATAATAATAATAATAATAATAATAATAATAATAATAATAATAATAAAAATAAGAATAATAAAAATAATAATAATAATAACAATAATAAATATAATAATAATAATAATAATAATAATAATAATAATAATAATAATAATAATAATAATAATAATAATAATAATAATAATAATAATAATAATAATAAATAATAATAATAATAATAATAATAATAATAATAATAATAATAATAATAATAATAATAATAATAATAATAATAATAATATTTGATAATAATAATTTTAACATTTATTTTCATTAATATTTGATAAGTATTTATGAAAATTTTATTCACGGTCTATATATTTAATTTGAACTAATTTTAATTTATGATTTGCTATAAAATGGTTTTGAATTGGTCTTATTTTTATTCAAATTATTATCAATATTATTCTTAATAATATTATTATCACTATTATTAATAACATTAATGTTATATATAACTTAGGTATTATTATTATTATTATTAGGTAATTTATTTATTTAGAAATCTGAAGTTTTCTGAAGTAATCTGAAGTTTTCTGAAGTTGTCTGTAGTAATCTGAAGTTTTCTGAAGTTATCTGAAGTTTTCTTAAATTATCTGAAGTTTTCTGAAGTTTTCTGAACCAGAGAAAAACTTAAGATGAGGAGAACATGCCCTTACCTCATCATTGTTTGGTTGCCAAAATTCATGGGAAGTTGAACATGGGAAGTTGAACTTCCCGGGAAGTTCAACTTCCTACATAATGTAGGAAGTTGGTTACCTAGCCCCCCTTGGTAAGCTTAACTTACCACATGAATTCACTTCCCATATTGCAACCAAACACTTTCATACAACTTCCCATGAATTACAACTTCTCATGAATTACAACTTCACGAAAACTCTATCTTCCTATGTCGAACCAAACGACCTCTATCACAAACCAAGCACAAAATTTTTCGTATATTTATAAAAATAAAGTAAAATCTACAATTATCCTCAAGACGGTTGTATATCCTCAAGCCACTCTATCTTCCTATCTCTTTCCTTGTGAGAAATTTATACGCCCAATTTATATGTTTCAATTGCGCAAATAAATTTGTACTGAGAACTTGTTTTTTGGAGTATAAGAAATTGAGGTAATACAACAAAACTGAATTCATTTTAAATGTGTAGAATTTTTAAGGGGGATTAATTAGAGAGAAAAGGGAGAAGTTTAACCGTAAAAATTCTCAAATAATAACCTAAACTGAATGCCTTTATATAGGCTTACATTAACAAAATAACTAACTTAAATTAACATCTAGAAATAAGTAACCCACGTATCATGCTACTCCTTAAACAAACTACTCTATTTTTTAGGAGGCATAATCTTCATTAATTAAGAATACTAAAACTAATATTTGACTAATATTTTTGACATGTTTTGGATCATAATAATCCAACACACCCCCTTGATCCAAAATATGTCGGATCCACGTTCGACCAGGCCAATTGCAATGTCGACCCGTATTCATTGTTACGTCTCTCGCCGTAACCAAAAATTACGAGACCTTTGCATTCTCGTTTTCTTCAAACTTCATCATTGTCCGTCGATGAAATTAACACCGGTCTTTGTCTTCATTGATGAGCAACATACCTTAAAACAACAAGCGATTTTCTCGCAACCACACGAGTACTATGACCCTCACACTTGTTTGGGATCCACACCCAAACTCTATACAAAGTCTCCTTTCGAGACTTAAATCGAGTCTCCATGCTTGGACTCTTTGAAACGGATATCTTTGCTTCATCAATTTTTCGACAGCCTATACCGATTGAAATAGACCAATCTTCACTTTGTGACGCACTTCTCGTCACATTCATGTTGGTGTGCATTACCACCAACTCTCATTTGGAGCACGTCTCTCCAAAAACTGATTATCGATGGACCTTCTCTCCACCTCTTTATTTATGGTGCACTTCTCATCATACTTGTGAAGCACATCTCTTCACCAAACATTGTGTAGAGCCATTTCATTTTCTACCAAATTTGATAGAGCACGTCTCTCTATCTCACAATTTTTTTAAATTCTTTCATTGACACTTTTCTCACCGTTTTTTTTAACGCCCCATTTTCGAATTGAACCTGACTACTTAAGCGGAGGTGACAATAATATCAACACTCTCGCACTTAAGAGCTGTAATACCATGTAGAATTTTTAAAGGGGATTAATTAGAAAGAAAAGGAAAAAGTTTAACCGTAAAACTTGCTCAAATAATAACCTAAACTAAATACCTTTATATAGGCTTACAATAACAAAATAACTAACCTAAATTAACATCTAGGAATAACTAACCCACGTATAATGCTACTCCTTAAACAAACTACTCTATCTTTTAGGAGGCATAATCTCCATTAATTAAGAATACTAAAACTAATATTTAACTAATATTTTTGACATGTTTTGGATCATAATAATCCAACAAAAAGAGGGTAAATTTAACTTTGATGATTAAATAAATTAATAAGCTATTTGCTTCAATTGAAAATCATCTTATTTACTTAGACTATTTGGCATTACTCCATGCTTAAATTTTTTTTCCTTGATATGGTCTCATGAATAATTATTTCTTGTAATATGAAGTTAATTTTTTTTTTTTTTTTTTTGGGGTTTTTCCCATTTATACCCTCGTACTTTTCACATTTTTCAACTGTACCCCTGGATTTGGCGTATTCCCAGTTGTATCCTTAAACTCATAAAGTTAGTCCCAATCATAATTAAACTTCACCGTTAAATTTAGTCATTAATTTTGTTTTATATAAATTTTCAACCTTTTTTATTAAGTTATTCTCTCAATCTTTTCGCATTAAACACTCTATTTCTTATAATGGAGGGTGACATAGGATATTTAAAGCGAAAAGGTGGTGGAAAAAGATAAAAAAAATAAGGGTAAAAGTTTATATGAAACATTATTAACGGTTAAATTTAACAGTTTATTCTAGTTTAGTTACGGTTGAGACTAAGTTTATAAGTTTAAGGGTACAACTAATAATACGTCAAATACAGGGATACAGGTGGAAAAAGTAAAAAGTACGAGGATATAGATGAGAATCACTCTTTTTTTTTTTTTTCTTGATATGGTCAAATTAAACCCTACATAAATAAAGTCTTACTCCGTATTAGTTAGTGTACATAAGTTGATTCAAATTAATAGAAGGTAGACTCAATCACATGCAGTTTAATACATCTACCATTAGGGCCTTTTTTTTAGGTATTTTTCAATGCTATCTAAGATTTAAGAACATGGGATTCAAATGTTGGCCCAAATCGATTTTAAGTGTAATTCACCTATCTCGTTCAATATTGATATAAAAGTTTTAGATATTTGTACTTGCACGTGAATAATGTATTCAAATATAAATTCCACTACAAATAAACATGTCAAAATTTAACCCGACCGAAAACTCACCAGAAAATAACTAGATAAAACTCTTTCGAAAATAAACCTAACCCGAAATGACCCGACTCGACCCGATAATTACCTGCATATTTAGGGTTAAGACCTGCCCGAAAATAACCCTAACGCGTAATTAACCTAATAAAACTGGTAAGTTTATTGTAAATTTTAATTCAATCATACAATATTTATGTAAAATAGTTATAATAATGTAAACATAACAGTCATTTCAATTAATGACTCGTAAGTGATATATTAAATTATATTATTAGCGTTTATACTATATTTTCGGAAGTGTACGGTATGTAATAAGTACTCCCTCCGTTTCGGTGATTTGTTTACGTTTACTTTATACACATTTATCGGTTTACGTTTACTTTATACACATTTATCGATGTGAGGAGAGAGGTTGAGAAAAAACTAATAAAATAATAATATAAGTACAAAGGGGGCCCCGTTTGCTTAAAATTATCAAATGTTATTGGTTGAGGGAGTAGGGGCCACCTCCCACATGGGTCAAGCATGACAATTTTTAGAAAGTGTAAACAAATGACCCGTACTCCCCAAAATGGAAAGTGTAAACAAATGACCGGGACGGAGGGAGTATTTAGTTTCCTATTCTAAGATTAAATACATTTACATTTGTTTGTAAGTTTAGGTTTGTCACATTTTTATTCAGATAATAATTACCTTACAAAGAATTCATTAATTGTTTTTGTGAAACAGATAGTAAATATGTTGAATAAAAAATTACTCCGTACTTGTGTATTCTAATAAATATAAATTAGAAAAATAAATATCAGGAAAAAAAGGCGCTAATTTAACTCGTATTTCGTTCCTAACCCGACCCAAAACCCATACTAACCCGACGTATAAACCCGTATTTTTCAAACTCGAAATACACCCGGCCGGTATTTACCTGAAACTGAAATAATCAAACTCATAAACCGCCCGACCAAACCGTTTCACAGGTCTAACTAAAAATGAGCAAATTATATTTTTTTGTTAAGAATAATTTTTTTTATTTTTCTATTTTAACATAAGAACGCAAAAATTAATACTTTCGTACAAGTATTTTGCCACATTACTCAAAATCTTTTCCAAGAGAGTAAGTAAAATGAATGAATGAATGAATGAATGAATGGTACTACGTAGTTGTAGTTGTAGTTGTTGTTGGCCATATGACTGACTGACTGATTGACTGACTGACTGTAAAAGAGAGAGAGAGAGGTACAGCAGCAATACTAAGTTGGGAAGAAATTAATTATACGACAAAAGGAGAAATACTTGGAAAAGTAAACGAAGGGGGTGGTCGGGTGGGGTCTGTTGCCAACAAACTAAGCTTTCTTGATTTGACGAGACACTCATCCCTCTTTGTCCCACAAACCCCCAAGTCTACCAATCCTGTATCTTCACCCTTACTTTAGACCATCTCTAGATCATCTTTATTGATGATTTTTTTCATCTACAACCTATATAAAAAATTAATATTTTATTCACAAAACACCACAACCCACAATCTCAACTTTTATTATTTTTTATTCACTTTATTAACAATCCACCTTAACCTATACTTCCTCCATTCCATTTGATTCTATACATATTCCTTTTTCGGAAATTCCAATCAATTCTATACATTTCTATTTTGGTCCGTACTTTATTAAACTAAAAGACCAATATACCCTTCATTAATACCCCACCCAACTCACTTGCAATGTCCTTTTTTAAAGAATAAAGTAGGGGTAATTTGGTAATTCTATTGTCTACCCCACTTGATTTTCTTCTACCTTAATTACCGTGTTTTGGTCAAATGTATAGAATCAAACGGAATGGAGGAAGTATTATATCTATTATTTTAATATAACTCTACCCCACTCATTTTTCATTCACCCAATCAAATGAGAGGTTGACATAGGTTGCTCAACCAACCCATACACACATGGGTTGACAACCCATGTGTATTTCACTTGTATTTACATTTATTTTTTCTATTTTCATGTTGTAACCTATACTAAAAAAATCACCAATAATTATGTCTTAGACCACTCCCATTCAATGAGATTGACCTAAGTCAATGCTTACTTAGGTCAAGATAATTACAATTAATAGGCTCAATTAGGATGACCCACTCCAACTTGAGTCATGTGATGACTTCCTCATCTAAAATTGACCATTGTCTTGACCCATTAGGTGGCAGTTGTAAATTGGCTGAAAAAAATAAAAAGTAAAAAACAAAAGTGTGGTGGGGTAGAGAATGTGAGAAAAAGACGATTGAAAACGATTAGATTTTAAAAATGATTGGGTTTGTAACTTAGGTGGTGACTTTTTGAATGGGAGATTGTAGGTGGGTCAAACAAAATTTAATAAGATTAAGGGTGAAAATGGATGGTGACTTAGTTAGCTTGACCCTTGAATGAGGATGGTCTTAATAAATACTTCTCCCGTTTTAATAGGTTGTATAAGTTTACTTTATGCACGTACATCAATATTCGGTTTATTTCGTTTATATCTTTAGTTTCGTATTCTCAATAATTTTAAAATTTTGATATTAATAATGTGTTCGATAAGACAATTAAAACAAGATCATATATGATTGTTTTTTATTTTGTATAATGTTAAAAGTTATATCGAAAATTCTACACACTTACAAATAGTGTTTAAAAAATAAAACGTATACAACCTATTGAATGGAGGAAGTAATTTTTAAATTAATAACAATATTAAAAATAGAGATATTTTCCATGGTACCCTCTAATTTTATCAAATTACACATGATATCTTACGTTAGAAATTTGTTCACATGGTACCCCTAAACTTGGTGTTTATGTACCTAATATACCATTTTTCTAACAAAAAAATTGACGACATTAGTTTTTATGAAGAAGGCGTCAATATGCCCTTTTTCAAACTAAGAGTCGATGAAGCGTCTACCATCCAAATGTATGTAAGTTCGTTAATCAAGATATTTCCTATGGTACCCTTGAACTTTGTCAAATTACACATGGTACCCCATGTCTGAGAATTGTTTATATCGTACTTCTAAACTTGATATTTATGTGCCAAATATCCCATTTTTCTAACAAAAAACTTGACTGTTGGACATAAGATTAACAAGCGTTTACCATCCAAGTGTAAGTAAGTTCATTAATCGGGATATTTCCTATGGTACCTTTGAACTTTGTCAAATTACACATGGTACCTCATGTCTGAGATTTGTTTATATAGTACCCCTAAACTTGATATTTATGTGCCAATATACCATTTTTCTAACAAAAAACTTGACTGTTGAACATAATATTCAACCATCCAAGTGTAAGTTAGTTCGTTAATCGTGATATTTTCTATGGTACCCTCCAACTTTGTCAAATTACATATGGTACCTCATGCCTGAGATTTGTTTATATAGTTACCCTAAATATGATACTTTTGTGCCCAATATACTATTTTTCTAACAAAATACTTGATTGTTGGACATAATATTTTTTTTGATGACGAGGGGGTTGAGTCCCTCCCGTGCACATGCATTCCCGCACCACCACATGTACCATGTAAGCCACCCCCGACGAGGGCTGCGGTGGCTAAGTGGGGAAAATGGTTGCAGGTGGAATTTGAGCCTGGATGGTAGACTACTGAATCATAGGGATACATAGGGATACACATGGATGGTAGACGCTTCATCGACTCTTATAAACGTAGGCCGACAATTTTGACTACCACTACTGTATTTTGACTACCAAAAATTCGTTTTTAGGTTTTGTTCCCATCTTTTGGTGGGTTTGTTCCTTTTATGGGTGTTCTCTTATGAGTCAGAAGATGCGGAAGATCAGCATTGTTATTGATCGTTATATGATTATACAAATATTGTCCGATTCATGGCTACACTTAATCACGTCAGAAGAAATCGATACTTATCAAGGAAGATTCGGAGACCCTCTTATGGTTGAAAGACGTCTTATGGATGAAGGCCTGTTGAGACCAACCGATGATGGAGACTCTGTTGAAGTGGATCAGTCTTTGAACAAGAATTTATTTTCTATGATTGTTATCGAGTTGTATCCGTTTGAGTTTGACATATGTTGTAGATGTCGTATGACTTTTTATTAATGATAATGATCTTTTCTCAAAAAAAAAAAATGAAAGTTTGACCTGTTGTATATAACAAGCAAAAAAATGGAGTAATATTTATGGAGTTATTTTTTTAATGTTTTGAATTATTTTTTTATTTTCAAAATTTTATTAATTTTTCACATTACGATATTTTTTTTAAAGGAAATATTCTGCTTTTATTATTTGTATTTTTTAAACTAAGTTTTAATTATAATTCATTTTTAATCTTTGTATTATTTGATTTGGGATAAAGAATTTCTCATGATATTTTGAGTGTGGGGTTAATCTTCACTGTTTATGTAACTTAAGGGGTTTAATTACTCCAATTGAAACTTAAGGAGCTTAATCTCATAATTAGTTAGAGTAATAGGGTTTGATTACTACTTTTATTGTAGGCCGTAAATTGTAGGAAAATAAATTATTAACATTTAAATTGATAAAAAAAAAAAGTAATTTGGAAATAAATAATTACATTAGATATAGTTTTCGTATTGAATTATAATACTCCCTCCGTCCTAGTGAATAGTGGATTGTTTACACTTTTTCAAATATGTGATGAGCAATTGAGGGAAGTATAAATAAATGACTGAGATAGAGAGAGTACATCAAATGAATTTTAGGTAACTCTTTATTTTTAAATATTCACAAAATATATTTACCTAAATGAAATAAAAATAACATCATCAGATTCATAACGAAAAATGCTATATTGAGTATAAATATCATAATATTTACATCAATTTTTAATAGTCCCTTTAATTTTTGAAAAAAAATAAATATATTATATGTCCCACATCAATGGTGAAACAAATGGTACAATATAATCAATATAAATTGAAAATTAGATCAATGTATAGTCAGTTATTTATGAGAGGTCAATGTTTTATTAATGGCCAGAATATTGATATGTAACTGATATGCAGTACTTGAAATGGTTTTAAGAGAAATTTCTCATAATACCCCTGAGATTTGACATATTTGTAATGATCCCCAAACTTTTTTAAGTTTGTGTTAGTTGTAACCTTCAAATTTTTATACCAATCCCTAAGATGATTTTTGAGTAAATTGTATCCCTATGATTCAGTAGTCTACCCTAAAAACCACGCCGCCCAACTCTAAAATTGTAACACCTCGTGTTATTTTAACACAATATTATAAAAGAATTTAATTCCTTAAATTAAATTCATCATTTTCTTTATAATAAAAATGCGTCTAAATTTTTTTCGCCAAATAATATTATATTTCTTAAGTCCAGATTTAAAATTTTTGAAATATAAAATAAAATATATTATCCTTAGAATTAAAAAAAAAAAACACATTTCAAATTTTTATGAAAATCAACCACAAAACTAATATCGCCTTTTAAATTTCAAAAAGGTATTTATGTATCGGATTTCATTCCCCCCACGGTTGGGAACTAATGATTGGTTCTATCTACAAAGATTTTGGATTTGCTCATAATGATCAAATTATATCGGGTCTTGTTTCCACTTTTCCAGTCATTCTAGATACAATTTTGAAATACTGGATTTTTCACTATTTAAATCGCGTATCCCCATTACTTGTAGTGATTTATCATTCACTGAATGACTGAAAAGAAAAAAAGATATACAGATAGAAATCAAATTTTGAATTCGAATTCTTCCCATTTTACCCCGCTAAGGCGGTCAGTCATGTTAACTATTCATAAAATAAAAGTAAAACTTTTTATTCATAAAATTCAATTTCGAACATTTTTGATTTTCGAATAAAAATGGACCCTTATATTTTTCTCGTCTTTGAAATTCAACTCAACGTTTTCAAACACGTAAATCAAGGTGAAGTGTGTCGAAAAAGACTCACTACCTTATGTCATCGCTTATGTCATTCCAACATAATTGATTTTCATCATTATGTTCTCTTATATAAAATAAAGTTTAATCCTCATTAATTAAATTATCAAAATTACTATTCCATTTCTATTAAACTAACTCTTTTCTAAATTATCGAGATTATAAGTAACCCCTAATTTAAACTAATTAAATTTTTGACGATTAAATATAATTATTTAAACCAAAGACATTCAACGAAAAAATTATGAATTTTGACTTAGGAAAATTCTATTCGAAATTTCAAGAATTAAAACTCGATTTTGTTTTAGTCCCTTTTCGAAAATTATTTTTTTATTTTTGTTTTCGATTTTATTTAAAAACACTATTTTAGGATCATATCTTTTATTTCAAAACTTTTCGCGATCGCACAAATCGAAAATTTCGAAAACGAAAATCGAGCCCGAAAAAGGGGCCTTTGAACTGTGTATTTTGGTACACACAAGTCCAAGTTTTATCCTCTTCTATTTTTTCTTACACAAGTCCAATTTTACTTACATATCTAATTAGTCATCATTATTTTGATTATGTAATTAAATTTTAAGATTTTACACAATAGTAATACATACATACAAAATACATTATTAATACAATGTTACTACCATATTTCTTTCCACACAAACACTTACAAATAATTCATAAAATCATTTTTAAAATTCATATTTAAAACAAAATGTAATTAAATCGTAGAATTCAATTTCTATACGATTAAACTTAAATTGCACCTTTTAGCCATTTAAAATCACTTTTAGCCATTTCTATACGGTGTTGTTGAGCAAATTGGGGTTTTTTTTTTTTTTTTTTTGGCTCGGGATGTCCAAAATGCAATCATTTGCTAGGACATGTTCCTTGAGGTCAATGTAGCACGTAGAAACCATCAAGTCGAAATTTTGATGTTTGTAGGACCGCTTTTCGCATGATTATGGATTATGCTTAAAAGGTTATTTTGTGCTTGTCTCCTTGCTCTGTTGAGTATGTGATATGTATATTGTGCATGTAAAGAGTTTTACGATGCCTTGTTTGGCGAGGGGCTGTCATCTCAGGTCCCTGCGAGCTTTGGTTCGGTTGGCGCGGGGCCGTCTCCGGCTCGTATGAGCACAGGTTCGGTTAGTGGGAGGTTGTCTGGACCCATTCATGGGTTACGTCGCAGCGCTAGCGAGCGTGACTCTCGTGATGCACCTGCAGAGGAGTCTTCAAATGAGGGAGGCGTTGGTTGGCGTAGGGGCGACCTGCAGAAGAGTCTGCAAATGAGGAGGAGGACGAGCCTGAGTCCTCGGCGCGAGACTTGGTGATTAGGGAGCCAGGTCAGCGAGGTCTAAGGCCGGCGTTTCCGCATGGGCCTCGCTTGCGCAATGATTTTGCTAAGGACTAGGATAGGAGGGATTTGCTTTTCACGCCGGAGTAGCATTTGTCTTGGTGTACTCCCCATGGCTTGAAGCCGGGGGACATGAGGACGTGTTCAGGTTTTACGTCTGCGTTGTGATCGTAGGACCACGTGATTTCGGTTGAGTTGAAGCTTTTCGTTAAGCGTTGCGCTTTTGGCTCTCTTATTAGTTATTGGAAGGCTATTGGGGAGTCGGGTAATGTAGCGAACATGAGTCTCTTGCGTGCCTTCTTTGACCGGTATTCGGACATTACGACGACGTTCCATATGCCGGGATACGAGGTGGACATCACCTTATTTTTTTTTTTTGCTGTGATCTCAGGCCTGCCGTGCGGAGGTCGCGAGATGAACTAGGGGTTGGAGCCTTCTACCTTAGAGGCTGAGGTGGTTGTGGAGGCGATAGGAAATGGCCTCAAGGTGCCACGAGGGAATACTCGGGCGACGACTCTACCGAAGACGAGCTGGATCCTCGAGTACTTCGAAGGAAAAATGGAGTTATTTCCCGAGGGAAGGTGGCCATGAGCAGAATGCTCGCATGTGGCTATGGTGGTTCTTGAGTGCTGTGTACTTCGGTGAGAAGGGTCAGAGGTCGTCGACTTCTCTACTGATGTACTTGCTGGATTAGTCGACGATGGGTGAGTACGACTGGGTGAGTCCTGCGCTGGAGCTCACGATCAAGTATTGTATGGATGCACTCCGCCCTGTTACTATGGATAAGGGTTCGAGGCTAGCTTTGGTGGCGCCTGGCTTCATCTTTGAGGTATGTTTCTTGTGTTTGTGCTTCGGTATTTTGCATTTTTTTGTGGTATGTATTTTGATTGCATTTTTGTTGTTGTAGGCATAGGTTTTCTCACACTTTCCATCGTTGGCACCAGGAGGTGGGCATGTTGCTGCCCATACTTACCCAGCGGTGCATGCGTGGGCGACGTGTGATCGTACTAGTTTTGGTTGGTCGTACGATCGAGCTAAGGAGGCCTTGAACCGGATGACTCCTGACCTGGTATGTCGAACTTTGTACTTTGCCTTTGGTTTGCGTTTATTGTTTTTTCAGGAAGTGTGGCTTACTAAGTTTAGTGTTTGCAGTTCGTTCCTCGTCCGTGAGAGCCGTACGTTGAGGATCCTAAGGTGGTGCGTACTCGCCTCATGGGCGAGATAATCAGCGGCTGTATCTGCATACGCAGTTTGACTTGTTCTGGTACTTAGAGGAGCGTCTGGGGGCCCTGACATGGTGGCCGGACTTCGTAGTGCCCGTCGATCCTCCCAAGGTTGTTTTCGTCGGGGATCGAGCCTAGGGTGAGGCGTAAGAAGTATATGGAGGAGGAGTCTACTAGCCTCGTATTCCCTCGTGCGGATTATACTACGTTTGCTCGTACTAGACTTTCTTGTGGACCTATCAAGGTATGAGTCGTGCATTTAAGTATGTTTGTAGGCTTAATTTTGCAAAAAATAGGCCTAATGTTTGCTTGTTTTGCAAGGCTGGACCCTGACTTGGAGTTCCAACTCCCTGACTTTCCGACGACGGTTGAGTACGAGTTTGAGGGGTCGACAATGAGCTACACGGTGTCGGCTTAATCGCTCCTGGTGACCGATGCTGGGATGGATAGCTTGGGGAGCAAAGTGAAGAAGGTATGTATTAGCTTGTTTTGTTGTGTATTGGTGGATAGCCCCCGGTTTGACTGAGTTATAAGGTATAACGTGAGTCAAATTAGTGTAGTGTTGATTTTGGATTTACCCCCTCGAAGCGTGACTTGATTTTGAGTTGCAAATTTAAGTCAAACTTGTGAAAATGCATTTTTGAGTTATCCCCTCGAAGTATGACTTGAATTTGAGCTGCAAATTTAAGCCGAACTTGTGAAAATGGGTTTTTGAATTACTCCCTCGAAGTGTGACAAAAATTTGAGTTGCAAATTTAAGTCAAACTTGTGAAAATGTGCAGGTGACGAAGGAGACGCATCGAAAGCTTTGGCGGATAGCGGCTAGATGGCGAGCAACGTGGACTGAGTAGACTCTGCAGTTGTGCCAGAGTTGACGGGACCTTGACGAGATGAGGCATCGCGTTGCGGAGGTGGAGCACCGTCAGGCTCCCTGTCCTTGATATGCTTGTAGGTGGTGCTCATGTGTTGTACGATTGGATTATGTGTTATCGAATCATGTGCTTGTTTGTTGGGACGCGTTGTAGGTTGTATCTGTTTTTTAGTACTTAGTATGAAAAATTCCCCGATTAGGACGACGCTGTGACTTTCCAAAAAGTGTGTTTAAAAGGGACGTGTTGAAAAATGTTGGAAAATGGAAAAATGTTTTGCTGAAAATGAACAATGAGTGTGTCCGTAGTGCTTAGAGTGTCGTTCCTAGGTGACGCGTATTTTTCTGCCTAAAATGTAAAAATAGAATGGTAATTCGAAATGTCGCGGAAAATGAGAATCTTGGTATGCATTTAGAGGTGTTGTGGATATGGAAAGTGCTTAATGTTGCATGAAGAGTTCACGAATTGTGTGAATTCGTCACCTTTGTTGAGTTTGTAATAAGGAAAATACGGGATAAGGAAATTTGCCAAATTACGCTGGAATGACTGAGGACCTAGAACTGCAGGAGGTCACGCGTCTTCAGCAATTAGCCGCCAGAGGACTGGCGGTTTGAGCCCCTTGATTTGTTTCCGGTTTTCCATATTTTCGTGTTGAATGCTATAAATATGAGGTGTTGGTTCGATTATTTACTCATTCAATCAGAGCTATTGCTATTCATCTACTCTCAAGTATTCCATAAATATTTGTGAGTATTTATAAAATAGTGAGAATATTATGAAGCATTTTGATATCATTTTGAAAAAGTGGACATCTTTTTTAAGCTCCTCAGAGAAGAAGGCTTTATATGATGATGGTGTGGGGGTGTTTATTAGTTTGAGGCAAATGCGTGTTAAGGCGGACTTCCTCGATGCGTGCATTGATTATTGGGACCCGAATGTACATGTTTTTCAATTCTCGGAAGGCGAGGTTTGTTCGTTGGTAGTGGAGTTTTCGGCCATTGCGGGGTGGTCGAAGCGTACGACACATGTTGTTGTTCGTCAAGAGCTTGGCTATAACGCGGCGTTGCAGCATTTCCTCTCGATGACCGCCGCGCAATCTTATGGGATTTTTGGGGGTGGAAGTGTGAACATATTGAGGTTGTGTCCAAGGTATAGCAACCTTGCGGATAGGAGTATCACAGCTCGCGCTACGAAGAGAGCCCTTGCATTTTGCTTGGTGCATCGGTACGCATTTACGAGCATGGGGGCCGATGGTGTGCATGGTGAATCGAGGATTGTACGAGTGGTGGAACAAAATGGACCTGGGGCATAACCCGGTAGCGCTTATTCTTGCGGAGACTATTATTGGTTTGGATACACGAGTTGCGAATCGCGCTGCGTCATTTCAGGGTTGCACTAGGATTTTGCAGGTGTGGTTGATGGAGAGGCTCCAAGTCCTTTCAGCGATTCCGTTTGATGCGCCGGCGGGTGTGACATCAGGACTAGAATGAGGGCTTCGACGCGAGATCATTATGAGGTGTACTTTCGTGAATTTGTAAGGAAAGCGGTGATCAAGTGGGTGATACCGTGGTGGTCGATTCCTGCAGTGACAACTCCGTCTAGACTTGATGTTGCTAGAGGTGTCATGCTGTGTGGGTTCGACCTGGGTGTGTGGGTTCATCCTCTAAGGTTTAGGAGGCAGATCGGTCGAGTGCAAAGTATTCCGGCTCGGGACATTCAGGTTAGTGAACCGGTCGTGCTGAATTATCGATTGATTGAGGCTTGGGCGCGGGGTTGGTCGGACCGTGTTACTTGGCCTATGACGCTTGTCCCGGAGACCACTCATGTGTCGGATGCATATGTGAGATGATGCCGGTCGCGGGACTCAAAGGAACGTGATAGGTTGAGGGCTATTGAGAAGTCTAGCCCACGACCGACTCTTTCTCACGCGGCGGTGTGCTGGAGAAGGGATTATAATGATGTGCTCGGGTCGAGCTTGGGAGCGTCATCTTCCAGGCCAGTGCGGGAGAGGCTAGGTGTTCGAGTGTCGGTAAAGGCTTGAATTGGGATTCGCATAGAGTAGCCTGCGACTGCTGACGAAGAAGGACCTGAGGAGCCTCCGGGTTTTGAGAAAAGGAGGGCTGCAAGTGATGATCGTCTTGCTTCGATTGTGATATTTGTAGAAGCGTCGAATGACGAGGAAGAAAAAAACGCCTAAAGGTAAAAGAGGGCGTCTAAGTGTCTTAGCTCTATTTTGTTTGTTTGTTTTAATTGCTTTTGTTTTTTTTTGTTTTGAATAAAAGTTCGTGGAAAAAAACCCGAACTCCTTTCTAATTTGTAAACGTTTTAGCTTGAATTAAATAATAAAATGCTTTTGTTTTTAAATCTTGTCTCGATTTTTGTTTTTGTTGAAGTACGCTATTTTTGATGTTTCTGGACAGAAGTGATCACAGGCTGACCACCCGAAACGCGAGTTTCAAGGCGGTTGCTAGGCTTAACCGCCTGTTTCGAGGCGGTTGGGAGGTTTGGCCACCTTGCTTCTAGCGGCTTGCCTCTCTGCCTTTGTTTCAGCGTTTTGCTTTGTCTTTGTATACTTTTGGTTGAGCTTTTTGTAAAGGTGCCTACGTATCTGCGTATGTAGAATCAAACCGAGCGTAATTCACTCATGCATTTGAGTTTTTTAGTTTAATGTTAAATGTAATATTTGCAAGCAATCATGGATAATATCGTTTGAGTTGATCGAGATTAGTGGGTAGATTGAACTCTTCTCCATCAAATTTGTTTAGCTTGACCGCGCCTCCGGGTAGTATCTCCTTAACTAGCTACGGTCCGACCCAATTTGGCTTGAATTTACCTCTTGGGTCGACTGGTAAAGGTGCTTGTACTGACTTGAGTACTAAGTCTTCCACTTTAATGTTTCGTGGTGTGACTCGTTTGTTAAATGCACGTTGTAGTCGTGATTGATACATTTGAATAATGCTTAGTGAGTATAAGCATCGTTCATCTAGGATGATGAGTTGCTCGTATTGTTTGCGTGCCCATTCAGGTTCGGGAATGTCGGCTTCCATGAGTATGCGAAGTGATTGCATTTCGACTTCGACTGGTTGTACAGCTTCCATTCCGTAGGTTATGAAGTAGGATGTCATTCCCGTTCGTGTGCGTATTGTGGTGCGGTATCCCCATAGTGCGTATGGGATTTTGTTTGGCCAGTCGTGGCAGGTGTCGATCATCTTTTTGAGGATTGTGACGCCCGTTTTGTTAGCGGCCTCGACGGCTCCATTGGTTTGGGGTCGGTAAGGAGACGACCTAAGATGTTGTATTTTGTATTTCTCGAGGAGTGCTTCCATTTCACCACGAAAGTGTGAGCCTTGATCACTAACGGGCTCGTGCGGTATGTCGTATCGACATATGATGTTGTTTTACACGAAGCGGGCAACTTCCTTGGTGCGGAGTACACGGAAGGAGGCGGCTTCGACCCATTTAGTGAAGTAATCGATGGCCACGAGGATGAAGCAGTGTCCCCCCGCGCCAACGGGATGTATTTTTCCGATTACATCTATTCCGCATGTCGAGAATGGCCATAAGGATGTCATTGTGTATAGAGGGGAATGAGCTACTTGTTGGACATTGGCGAAGATTTGGCAATTGTGGCAATGTTTGACGTATTTGACACAATCGGCTTCCATGGTGGTCCAGTACCATCTTAGCCTTAAGATTTGTTTGCATAGAGCGCGCGCATTCATGTGAGGTCCGCACTCTCCATCGTTAACTTTTGCGATGATTTCAAGTCCCTTTCTATGGTCAATGCACACGACTAATGAAGCCTGTGGTATTTTCTTTAATAGTTTGCTCATTTCTAATACTAACTGGGATGCTAGAAGGCGTATTACACACTTACCGTGCTTGTCGATGTCAGATGGGTATTCACCACTTATTTTGTACTAGAGGATTGTTTGGTACCAAGGATCATCTTGGGGTTCGTTGTCATACTCTATGTCGCATATGGATGCGGGTTTGTGTCTCCTTTCCACTACTAGTTGGAGTGTGCTTATTCCAAAAGGAATGTTGATCAGAGACGTGAGTTTTGACAATGCGTCTGCGAATTGGTTTTCTTCACGTGGAAGATGTATAAATTCGATGGCGTCAAACTGCTTGATTAGTTCTTGTATCTTGCTTTATTATTGTGCAAGGTTCTCGTTGATGCTCTTCCACGTTCCGGAGACTTGGTTTATGATTAGGGATGAGTCCCCATAGACTTTTAGGTTTCTTGAATTTGGTGCTAAGGCGGCTTGTAGGCCGTATAGGCATGCCTCGTACTCGGCGATGTTGTTGGTTATATCAAAGTGTAATTTGATGGAAAGGGGTGTATGCTCGCCGTTGGGCGAGATTAGGAGGATTCCTTTGCTACAACGTCAACAGTTAGATGCCCCATCGAAATATAATTCCTATGACTCGTGATGGACGTTATGTATTCCATCGTCAGGTAGTGAGGAAGTGTCGATGACGGGTGTTTCACCGATTGCATTTTCGGCTAGTAAATCGGAGACTGCTCGTCCTTTGATTGCTTTTAGGGGTATGTATTCGAGGTCGAATTCGGCTAGGAGTAAGGTCGATCTCGCCATTCGTCCATTGGGTATTGGTTTTTCGAAGAGGTATTTGATTGGGTCCATTGTTGCGTAGACCCTTCTTTGGTGTACTAGCATGTAGTGCCGAAGGTTTTTGGAACCCCACACTAGCGGTAGACAGCTTTTCTCGACGGATGTATATCGAGTTTTATAGTCGAAGAACTTTTTACTAATGTAGTAAAAAGCTCTCTGTTCGCCATTGACCTCTTGGGCGAGCATGACGCACATTGCCGAGGGTGTAGTTATAAGGTAGAGGGAAAATGGTATGTCCTTTTGAGGAGGCCTCAGCACGGGTGGTTGTGTTAGTAGTTCTTTGATTTTGTCGAACTTAGCTTGGCACTCGTCGTCCCATTCGACGTGATCTGTCTTCTTTAGTTTTTGGAAAAAAGGCTCGCATATCATGGTGAGTTTTCTTAAGTGCGAAATGTATTTGACTTGTCCTAGGAAACTTCGGATTTCGTCGAGGTTTTTAGGGGATTGCATGTTCATAATTGCTTTGACCTTGATGGGGTCGACCTCTATGCCTTGTTGGACACTACGTGTCCAAGTAGCTTACCGGATGTGACTTTGAGGTTGGCGCTATCACACAAGAACCCATACGCGTCGCTAAACCTTTCATCGCCAAGGACAATCATAACTTTTGGCCCTCCATGGGACTAGATCACACGCGTAACGACTACGATGTCATCGAAATGAAAAAGGAGATGAAAAGGCACAAGTACACACACAAAGTGTCCTTGCGACCTTTCTCTCTCAACATCTCCCAATACTTCATTTCAAAGGGCATCTATAATGGGAAAGCCTCATCTCCCAAAAATACTGAACCCATTTCACCACATGAATGCTTCGCTAGCAAGGGTGACCCCAACCTCAAAGGGATCTCCTCAAGCGCCAAAAACGAGGAGCTCGTGTCCGCGATCATGCGCGATCGGCGCTTTAACCCTAGCCTTCTCATCACTAACGCCTCCGAAAAGACTCTCGACGGATGCTATAAGATTCAGAAGTGGACCGATTCGCAAGGCTGCACAATTCAGCTCATCGCAGGAGAAGGTCCTCTCTTCAACAACGTCATTGCACACA
Organism: Dianthus caryophyllus; assembly: GCA_023091065.1. NCBI lineage: Eukaryota > Viridiplantae > Streptophyta > Magnoliopsida > Caryophyllales > Caryophyllaceae > Dianthus > Dianthus caryophyllus. The sequence continues at coordinate 40,076,280 of CM041517.1, forward strand.
ACGAAGAGGACGAGGAATAAATTCTCCTAGGTTCTAGTGTCTTAGAAAAAGGGTCATCTACTGACCCGAGGCCTTTAGCCTCACCTTCTAGCAATTCTAGCTCTAATTTAGCTTCTCTTTTCGATGTTCAGGAGAATAGCTCCGCGCAAATTTTTGAATTGTCAAATTTTTCGCAAGAATGAATAATAACAACAACTTTGCTTACTTTTTGTCTCGATTAAAATTCAACATAAATGCAAACACAAGCAAAAATGCGAATAATTATGCAAACGCGAACTCATGCAATAACACCAAACAAATTAACAACAAATCGTAAAATGAATATATTGCAAGCATCGTATCAAAGCAAACGCAAGATCCAATCGTGGAGGACACCATAACCATAAACATATAGGTACTCCCCAAGAACCAAGAGAGTTGCAATTAGCCGCATCCCTAAGCAAGTGCGAGCGTGCCCAATTTACACAACTTCTAACCGAATTCAAGGACGTATTCGCGTGGTCCTACAAAGACATGCCCGGCATCGATTTCCCATCAAACCCGGATACAAACCCGTAAAACAAAAGCTATGACGACTTAAACCCGAATGGCCCCTAATGGTCAAGGAGGAAAAATCGAAAAACAACTACAAGTCGGCTTCATCCAAGTCGCCGAGTACTCAAATTGGGTTAAATACATAAAACTTACAAAATCTAATTACAAATTTCACAAATCTAATGTGGAACTCTAATTCACATCAAAATCAATCATATTCACCCTATACATCTTTTATGTTCTCTGAATGCAACAATTTAATAAATATATTAAAATAAAAAAATGAATTATAGATTTCTAAAAAATTATACCTT